>CM060685.1:29091870-29284370 GCA_030686995.1 Artemisia argyi
CATGTTGGTTTTTTAATATAATGAAATTTATAACAAACCAAGAACATAAATGTTATATACAAACTTCGATACCGATTGAAATACAATTAAAATACAAATTTCTAAAAAGCATAAATACATAAATCTAATCGATCTATACACTTGAGCACTAATAATATTCAACACAAATGGACATATGCACCCGAGTAGTCGTCAACATTTTTTCAAAAGTCGGACATATATGCACACTTGTAGCCGTGAACATTCTTGTAATTACACCTGATACAAAGAAAAGTATAAAAATTAGCAACAATAATATTATTAAAAATTATACATGTTTATGAGTACATGTATGTTTTAGGAAACGTACTTGTTTGGCAAACACGAAGTCTTTGAAAAAACAATAATTACAATACTAAATAAAAAACATACATGTTTTAACCGTTCCGTTTATAAGGAAGCATTTTTTAAAACATACATGTTTAAAAACATCATGTTCTCAAACATATATGATTTTCATTAGTTAGATCCTACTAATTAAACATATATGTTTTGAACATACATGTTTATACCATTGTTTAAACCAACCATAAAACACATGTGCACTCTTCCCGAAACATATATGCATACCCCATCTACTATTATTTTTTATATCATTTACTAGTCGGATAACAGACCTATAGGTGAGTCACGAGCAAAATAATACAACAAAATAGCTCTGCACAAATATATTTAGTTATCCTATAAACTCGAGCCAATTTATGCCATGACACAAGACAACAACAAATATGTTCAACGAAAGAATTATTAAAAAACAAGATACCATATCAGCTTTTTAAATCATACAATAAGAAGTAGATAGTATTTTACTAAATAACAAGAACTAATTAAAAGACCCAATAATACACATGAACCAAAAAGATTAAATTTTTTTATATCCTACCTCAGTTTGATACTCATAACATAATCCAAATACATAAAAATTACTAAAACAACAGTAATTAATAAAAAAAGATGAAATCTTGATTAAAACCGATATTAGTTCAACTACTAACCCATCTAACTATATATAAAGAATGAGTTGCAAGTTGAGCATTAATTGAGCATGTGAATTAATGGTTTGAGCTTTCCAACACTAATATGGTGAATCATGATTAACAAAACGATGTGAAGGTGTAAAGGCTCAATTATGATGCCCGGCTTTAATACAATCTCATGATTACTCCTTGCGTTCCATCTTCCTAAATCGATGCTCCTTTCATCTCCTCAATATTCTTATCAATACTCCTTCAATCAAAACCACCGGCAAAAAAACACACACAAACAAACCGACATACACATACACACACACAAAAAAAAAAAAAAAAAAAAAAAAAAAAAAAAACAAACAGTGGCTTATCAATTCCGAGATCCATTTCACTCCAAATTAAGAAGCAAGATTGCAAATCCTTTACCTAAATTTTAGGTAATTTTTTTTGGGTTTTTTTTTTATAACGATTGAATTAAAGATTATGTTTTTACTTTTTAGTGATTGCTGTTCAAAATTGTTTGTGGGCTTTTAAAAGGGTGTTTTGGAAATTTAATCTTTTTGTTGATTGGTTGTGTTTTGAAGCAAAAGGTTGTGGATGTTGCACGCTACCAATAAGCTTGCTGAATCAAGGTAGGGTTTAAGTTGGAAATTTAATCTTTTTGTTGATTGGTTATGTTTTGAAGCAAAATGTTGTAGATATTGCAAGGGTCACGTCAACAAGAAGCTTAAGGTACTTTCAATGATTTTAGTTATTGATTTTGATAATGGGTTTGAGTAATTTTTAATTTTTATATGGCACTACCAATAAACCAATTTTGTTGAATTAAGGTACTTTCAATGATTTTACCACCCATGCATTTGTGCCGGATGAGAGGGGTTAAGATTGGCGGATTGGTAATGACTTTGATAGTTCATATTATTTTCACAACCTAGAACCTTTCTTGGATTTTGATTATGTGTTTTTGTTATGTTCCCTTTTTATGTTATTATAGGAAAAGTGGGGAACTAGATCAATCTTCTACCCCCGTGAAGTTATAAGAAAAAAGGTGTAAGGTATGATGAAACTTACGTGATGGTTAAAGTTATTTGGTGACAAGTGCTGAAGTGAGTCAAGACGGTTGCTTTATTACCACATCAATGAATGTGAGAGTTGAAGGTAGAAGGCCAAATGATATTAAGAAAGCAAATAAAACAGACGAGATTCACACATCTACACTCTGAACTGTAGATTCATCTCCACAAATTCACCAGAGGGTTGAATGACAGAAATATTTGTGTTGACGATCGTGTGATGCGCCTCAACGAAGGGTACCTAACTTCATCTATGTTCTTTAATAATTTAATTTTTAATGAGGTATTTGGCATTTTAGTTTTAGGATTCTGATTTGGTGAATAATGAAAATTAGATAAATCAGTTTACAAATGCAATGCCAAACACCCTTATAAATTTAATGGCTTTGTGCTTATTTTGAGCTACCTTATCTTTTTATTCACTTATATCAATTGTGAATTTAAAAAAATGCAGGTATATTAAAGAACACAGCAATGTGCATGCGATGCGAACCTTGCAGAGACATAACAACGTGTTAATGATTGTTCCACCGTCTCAGTCGGTCCGTACTGATGTTAACTCTGTGTATATATTGTGCAGGTATCTACAAGTGGATTCGCAAGATCACGACCCTACTCATAGAATCGGGCAAAACCGTAGAAGACAAGATAAACCGAAAGTTGGACTAGGAATTGAAGAAGTAAAAGTTTAGAATGGGGAAAAAGGTAAATCTATTATAGGTTTTGATCTTATTGTTGTTATAGATTATGATGTATGCACATGTAGGTTGCCAAATGATTCAACTTTTCTCACTAAGAGCTTTTAAAATTTAAACTTATTTTATACATTATTGATACCGATTCCAGTCAATTATAAGTAATATTTGTTGATATTCGACAGATACCTTTTTCTATGAATCTTAAACATGGAGGTAAAGATGACAAAATTTATGAAGCATTCCATGATGCAAACATTAATCTACATGTATGATTTACTCAAAAGGATTTTCTCCATTCGGCCCATCCAAACACCCTTTCTGCTAGACCATGGGTGTTTGGCTACTGCTGCAGCGATACCCAAACACCCTTTTTTTTTAGCATAAAGCGCTTTTACGCAGAAACTTCTGATAATGCATTCAAGCTCATCAATGGCTGCCCTAAACTTGAACATTTATCTATGGAAATATGAAGAAGACTACAAAATCAATATACTGCCTTTGAAGCAATTGAATCTAACAATCCTGCTATCCATGTCAAATATCAACAAAGTTTTGTTAAATGCCCCTGATCTGAAAAACATTTACTTGGATGTTGTATTGTGCTCATTTTATGTAATGGAAGATTTGTCGTCTCAGGTTGAGGCAAGAGTATCATGTGAAGTAGACGGTGATAGCCTGATGGTTGAACATTTACAAAGAATAAGTAAAGGCAAATCCCTCTCTTTAGCAATCAATGTATGTTTCTTTCTTGAGAACTTAGAGAGCGGTGTGTTATTCTTTTTGTCCAGTTCAGCTTTTGATTTGTTAGTACACACTGAATGATGCTTCTTTTTATTCTTCCAACTGTATACAGTACCAAGTTCTGCTGGCCTACTCATGTGATTCTCCTTTACCAACGTTTCTGAATTTGAAGCATTTGGAGTTAAAGGATTATTACAGTGCTTACGGATACAAGCTAATACCTTAACCTCTCGAAAGTTGCTCAAAGTTACAAAATTTATGCATTGAAAAGGTACTTTATTTAAGCTGGCTTTTTAAAAACTTTGCTGTGATTTTTTATTTTTTATTATTATTTTTTATAGTTGCATAATTAATTATTAGTGTTGCGTTTTGTGCATCCTGTTTCTGTAAAATTAAAATCCAATGGGAGGTTGCTGGGATGAACGAAAGTCAGTTCCCACATGTATGCTTATGACCCTCAAGTAAACGCGAAGCTATGAGTTGACCAAAGAGGGCTTTGCCCTCCTAGAATTTTTATTTTATAGTATATTCGCACTGGACATATATAATAAACGTAGATTTTTTACACAAAAACTATGGTTTTACCGTCCAAAATATTTTAAATGACATTCCAAACATACATTAACCTTGAAAAGATGAGTTACTGATCTTTAATCCAGTAGCCTGAGACTAGACAATCGTTAAAGCATGTATGACCTTAATCTTTATGGACGAAAATGATATATCTGTATAGACAGAACTTAATATCAGTCTGACCCATGACATTTTTCTGTGATTCCATTTCCAGTGAAGGGAAAAGAGGAGTGTCGGGGGCGTCAAAAGCCTGAAAGCATAACAATGGTCACTAAAGAATAGAAAAATGAAGTAATTAGCTCATAAGACATAACAAGCTCAAGTATATTCATGCCACGCTTCCAAGTCAGCAAATAATCATGCCTATGAGAACCAGAGAATGCAGGTAAATCTTCATTAAATATTGTACAATGCTTTCTGATTTTTTGATCTTTCTAGATGAATATTGATAAGTTTGACCAATCGTGTCTGAGGTTAGCGTTAATTATAAATTATCTGAATCAGCTTGAGTCATGTTGTTTTTTAATTAACAATGATTTCAAAATTAACTGTAATAGTAATAATAATATTTCAAGTCGGATTGGTTGTGTATCCGCTGACCAACTAGATAAGTTTACCCTTTCACAGTTTCACAGATAAAACATAATCCAAACTATCCCAGAAATACCACTCCAAAGCACGTGATGTCATCTCTTTCATTAGTTTTGCAGCCCCCTCAAACATCCCAGCATGACTGATACGGGTTTCTAGGTTTAAACAGGTCACTTTTACCATGGCTCAAAAACAGTTGGCAAGGTTGACGACGCAAACGTTTTTTAGCTCGCTTTTTAAAAGCAGCAAGTGCATTCAATATATAGGAATTGTAAGAATTATTTATGCAGTTAAATAGAACAGTTTAAAAGCATTTGTGCTTAAATACAGCCTTTAAAGTGCTTATGATCAGTTTTGCGGGTGTTTCATGTTTAAGAGAGCTTACTAAAACAATTTATCAGATTAAAGCGAATATTGTTTGATAGAGAAAATGCAGTTTCCAAAAAAAACATAAAACAAATAAACCCCAAAGTGATGCTCTTTCACATGACAGCAGACTTAAAAGATTGTACTAATGAAGTAACCTTGAGTTTTCCGAAATGGATATGAGTAATACTATTAACTGTATCGTGTAGTGCCCATAGTTGTGCTATAAATTGTAAATTATGGCCATTTCATCGAGCATGCAGGTTACTCAATCCTCCATAAATAGTTTGGCAAACTATCAGGTTTACTTCTTATTCATCATAAAAACTAATTTTAGTTGCACGTATCTTCATAAGTAATATTAGATATCTTACAGAACGACAATTTATACTTGCAGACGTAAAAAAAATTCTACAAAACCTTAACCTATAATGGAAATAATATGTATTTTGTTCAAGCATTGTGACATAATTATTTGGCGTTCTATCCATAGTAAAATTTCAGTTTAACGTATGTTACCTTTTGTCGCCATTGTGTTCATTATAGTTTTTGTTTCTACAACAGGACGTCAAAATACATTTGAAGTCAAGTAAGTTAAGTAATAAAAGTTTATCTAACATAGTTGACTTTTTAAAAAGTCAAACTGTGTTCTTTTGGAAAAAAGGTGAAAATTTGATAATTAGTTTTGCATATTATCATGTTTAACTTAGGGCTACGCAAAGTTTTTGAAGAATGGCCGGGTCATTTAGGAATGGGTTTTTTAAAGAGGGACTCTTTGGGAGCGGAAATTTCCTAAATTAAGATCTCACCCTTTTATTTGGATAACTATTTATGAATTTTATAGGGGTGTTTGGATGTGTTATAGTGTTGCAGGTTGTGTCTATTTCGTTGTGATAATCGAAAGGGGTTTTCGACTGTTTGGTTGTGTTATACAGTCAACTTGCAGTGCTATTAAAGCTCAAGTGTTCACCACATTGTTAACGTGTTTGTACATTTTTAAACTATTTTTATCCTCTAATTGAGCTTTTATTTGTGTAACATGCATTTGAAGGTGATGAGAAAGCGGAGTATGATGAGAAGCTTGAAGAGGTAGAAGCTGTTGGCAACCCAATCATTATCGCTGTCATGTTATGGTGATGCATTGTAATAGATATTTGCGTTGATATTGGTGTTGCTAATGGAAGGATTATCAAATAGAGGAACCTCAAAGATGAGAACCGCTAACTAAGCAAATCAAACGTGCACTTACTAATTACAACCACATGTACTAATGGTCAAACACATCTTTGAGTATCTTTCATATGAAAAACTTCTATTTGTAAAAGCTTAATAAAACGAATTTTTTAGTTTAACACTTTAAGTTTCATGTTTCATGACTAATGTTAACACATCTAATTAACCGTTGCTAGACTAATGCTACTTCATGGTAATCGAAGCCCGTGCATCGCACGGGCCATGCTGTCTCGTATGATAAAAAATAGTCAAATAGATAAGAATCATTAAACACAGAAATTAACCACCCTTAATTTATAACTTAAAAACCATAAAGAGAAAAAAAAAAAAAAAAAAAAAAAAAAACGAATCAAAGACTCACCCGATCTAAAACCCGAATTGTTCCATACAAAGACCATCATCGATCTGCATCTTCATTCATATGACAAAAGAAATTGCCATCATATTCATTGATTTGTATTGTTTGGACGTGGAACCAAATTTAATTGGTGGTGGTAGCGGTTATGGAGAAAGGCGACTTTAGGTGGTGGTGGCGGTTATGGAGAGAGGCGGCTGGATATGGTGATGAAGCGGCTAGGGTTTAGGTGAAGAGAAGAGATGAAAACTGTTAATTTAAATCTTTAGATCACGTAAATTGATTTTAGTGGAATGGTTTAAGATGGAGATACAATCCCGAAATTTGAGCATGCGGTTACTGAAATTAAATTAAAGTTAAATACCATGTTTACCCCTACATCAATGTTTCCAAGAAAACAATTTTCATTTATTTACCAGATTGCCATGTTGCATTTAAATGATGTACATTATGTACTATTAGTTGTAAAAACGTGGTTATCACAGTTCTTGCAGATAAAAGTGGTTCTCGTAAGAAAGTTACACTATATATATATATATATATATATATATATATATATATATATATATATATATATATATATATATATATATATATATATATATATATATATATAGTGAGACTTTCATATGAGAACCATTTTAAGTGCAAGAACTGCGAAAACTCTTTCTTAGCCATTGGATTAGTTGATCAAGGGTCAAAATTGAATGTGTCATTTATGTAAATAAACAAAAGATGATGTTTGTAGTTGCAAATAGTACAAAAAATCTGTAAATAGTGGAATGGTAATTAAGACATATTACAATTATATACATTTTTTTAAACCGTCTATATCTCACTTTTTCACAAAAACCTAACCCATGTTTCACAATCTCTTTCTACCTTGTTCTCTCATTTCCGCCGCCCACCAAATTACATATGGATCATCTTCAAGATCTCATCAACTAGTGTTAAAACAAAAAAAAAAGCAGGTTATCAAATGAAGAACTACCACCGTTAACCTTCACTCACGAATCATGGTCGCCTAAAACCACCGTCCTCTCTCTACATAAGAAATGAAGAAAAGGCCACTGTCTCTCTCTCTCTCTTTATATCATTCTCGCGACGGCATATGATCAAACAATCAGCAAGGTTCCTTCTTTTTTTTTTAATCTTCATCGTAGTTTTCTTATGCTCACAGCCGCCATTAAAATCCCTTGATCTTATATCCTCGTGATGTAAAAAATCCCATTGGTAAAAGAAATAATTAGAATAACATGGCTCACCCATTCTCGTGTTCTCTCAGATCTAGATACAAGGACATTTTTTTCTTTAAAAAATGCATTATTTTATGTTAGAATTATGAACATGTAGGTGCTTGATATTTTAGAATATAAGGGGTGTCAACAGTGGTAGTATGTTTTTTTTATTAGAATTGGTGAGCCAATAGTCGTATGATAATTTTTTTATTAGAATTGGTTTGTGTTACAGTAAGTATTAAGAATGAACTTTATACTTGTTGGCTATAGTCCTGTAATGAAATAATAAATTGATCTCGCAAATTTTTAGTTATTTTTGGTGATGTTATTGTTGTTGTTATTGTTATTGATTAAAACATATATGTTCAAAACATACATGTTCAAAACACACATGTTTAGAATATATATGTGAGGCTTTCTTAATACATATATGTTCAAAACATACATGTATGCTTAAAACATGTATGTTCAAAACATACATTTTTAAAACATATATGTTTTAATTAGTGGAATCTAACTAATGAAAACCATATATGTTTGAGAACATAATTTTTTAACCATGTATGTTCAAAACATGTAGGCTTAAAGCATGTATGTTTTAAAAATATGATTAAAAAGTTTATTTCCTATTTAGTTGAGGTTTAATTGTTTTCTGGTATGTTTGTACCAGGTTAATGAAGATGGTGATACCAATGAAGATCTAGAAGTGGATGCACACATAGATACATGATGATAATATGCGGCGTTTAAAAAATACGATTATTGAAGGCGCACATATATGTTCGACTTCTAAAAATGTTGATAACAATGAGTGTACATATGTCTGTTTGCGTTAAATATTATTAGTGCATACATGTATAGATCGATTAGATTCAAGTAATTTTTTTTTTAGAAATTTGTATTTTAATCGATATCGGCTTTTGTGTTTAACATATATGTTCTTGGTTTATTATAAATTTACATTATCAAAAAATACGTATGCACTTTACTATTTGAAAAACATGCATGTTGTGAAAATTATTGCACGAACTAAAATAAAAAAATTTAATTCGTAAAAACAAATATGCACAAATAATTTAAAAATAAAGCATGCTGGTAAAAAAAAGAAAAAAAAAATCCGAAAATTATGTGTTTTAAAAAAAAGACGAATTTAAAAAAAATTAAAATAAGATAAAAAGTGTCATTTACTATTATGCCCTTATGAATTGATTAAAAATCTTTAATATTTAAAAAAATCTCATTGGTCTATGAAGGTTTTCGCAGTTCTTGCAGATAAAATGGTTTTCGCAAGAAAGGGACCCTATATATATATATATATATATATATATATATATATATATATATATATATATATATATATATATATATATATATACTCTAACTGTAACCAAAGATCGGAACTTTGTACCGGCTCAAAGCTATGAACTCATGATCTCATATGGCATTCGGTCACACATGCATGCTTGCGTTATTTATATGTTTAGCACTTTTGATGGCCACGTGCCATCAAAGCACACAGATTTATGCAACAAACTTTTTAAATCATAACCGAAACTTAATCACTTCTTTGTTCACATATCATATATGTAAACTTTCTGAGAGTGTATCAGTCACCTATGATCTATTGATCTGTTTATTTCACAAGCTAAGTTTCATAGTTTCACTCAACTCACAATAGGATGACACAATACATATTATAGACACATAATTGTACATTTGTACATGATAATCTTCTAATGATTTTTTGTTACCTTTTGAAGCTATTATATTAGTTCAATACGAAAGTTGTCATATATATGCTTGTTTTTGTGTTTGTGCATGTGTAGGTAACAAATATAAGAAAAGGGCAAAATAAAAGACAAAACGAACAAAACCGAGCACGAGAATGGGAAGATCGTGAAAAGCCGAGGCTGGGGATATTTTCTACATTTTTGGATCACTTTAAACCTTAAATGATAAATCCTAAACCCATTTCACTCTAAGTCCTAAATCATTTTCACCAATGGTCTAAAACTATTTCAGTTTTAGTCCTTTCCCTTTTTCAAAGTTAATCCTAAATTAACTTTGTTAAAAATCCTAAACCTTTATACTAATAAACCTGGATCAGATAAAGCCCAAGTCCAAAAGCAAATGACCCGGTCCATTCCCATTTTAGCCGTACCCTTTTGGTCAAATAAATAAAAAAAAAGTCGGGTCAAACCTAAAGGGACACGCCAAAATCCAGTTACTATTCATTATCTCTTTCCCTTTTACCCTGGGCCTTAATTACCTCATCATTGGATACTTATTCTTTCTAGAAGTGCTGACAAAGATAGAGAGGTGACATCATTTCAGCCACGTTGGCAGTTTTGATGCTTTTGATTGGTGGAAATAACATGGACACATGATCCAAGGGTCCTTATCAATACTTCAGAGTGAGGATCTAATCAAGGGCTATGATCAAGAGATGGATGAAGACAAACCCTAGCATCAGGCCTATAAATAGCCCCTCACTTCTCATACAAGAGAGTGAGTTTTTAGAGAGTCTTAAGAGGGCGTTTGGTTGGGGTAAATTCAAGGTAATTGATGGGAATTGAAATTAAAATTGATTCAATTAACTTGTTTGGTACACAATAAATATGTGGGCCCAGGAAATTTATTTGCATGATTAAAGCTAAAAGTGGACCATTTTAATTTCCTTCCACATGGGAAGAATTTAGATTTGCTTAGAATTGTAAATAACACCTTTTATATATCTTGAACCAAACGCACCCTTAGTGTAGTTTTAAAGTCTAAATTTAGCTTATTGTATTTTTATCATTTTATTGTATTTCTTTTCCAAGTATTGTAATCTCTTTCAAGTTTAAATAAAATTTCAGTTTATTTTAAATTGTGACAAATTTATTTTAAAGCTTTTAATAATGGTTACATTAGGTTAATAAAGCTCTCCAATAAGCTCTTATTAGTTTCCATAAGCTCAAACAAGCTTCTCAATAGCTTGCTTGAGCTTATTTAGTTTTTAGATTTATAATTCTGTTTTAAATAAAGGAATAAGCCAAATGGAAGATAAGCCAATTAGGAATGGCTTATTGTAACACCCCCAAAATTCGGGTCCAGCGGAAGCATACATGTCATTTGGGGTGCTACCAAATTGGTATCATAACATAAGGTACAAAGAATGGTTTTTATTGCATTCGCTGAGAATAAAATGCATTAACAAAAAGAAAACATTAAGTTTACATTTTATAAAAGAATTGCGAAAATAGGCCCATAAAACAAATAAAGCGGTCCCAAATATATATCAGAGTCACCTATGATCAATGCCCCTTGCCAAGCACCTTCAAATAGTGAGCTAAAGCCTTAAACCTGAAAATACATGCTAAAATGGTCAGCGTAATACGCTGGTGAGTCCATAGAGTTTGTGAAAAATGTAGCATAGGACAATAGCGAGCAGGATGCACAAATGTAAGCACATAACAACTAGCAACAGCGAAACCTCAGACAGCAAACATGCCTAAATGATTCACACATTGACTAGGTGCCACTTCCCAAATATGATGTACTGGGTGCCACTTCCCAAAAGATATACTGGGTGCCACTTCCCAAAGGATATACTGGGTGCCACTTCCCAAAGGATATACTAACAATGCATCACTAAACAGTTACACACCTTCAAGCCAAGTCACACAATTTGAAATTTACAGAGTAAGGCACATCTTGCAAATCAAAGCACACATATTGTCCAAAATCATGGAAAACAGTAGATCACAGCATGATTAACATTTGAAAGGAAATGAGTTTAGTTAAAATGAACGAGCATGTGTTCTCCCCCAAAACAGTTGTAAAACCAGTAAAAAGTAAGGGCTATGAACTCACCTTGGCCACAGCAAACAGATATCACAACTGACACGACTGACATCAAACTATTTTCAACGACATTCAGAAGAAAGGTACGACGAGTACAATGGTATTGAAATGGAGAAATCCAATACAGCAACTCGTCTTAACGTCTAGTTCGCAAGCACATGATTCTTCATAAGTTAACTACTCCGAGTAATACCCATTCTTATATCTCCCAATCTCTCGTTATCCATTTGTTAGTGTTTGGTATCATTGTGTGTGCAGTGAGGACACGACATAGATTCAAGTGAACTCACGCCAAAGGCTAAACAAGCGAAATCGATGAGAATCGAGACAAGACTCGAGAGTACTCACGCCAAGAGACGAATAACAGACAAGAAACGAGACAGAACTTAACACGAGACGATTGGGTCAAACTAAGTAGACCACATCAAATCAATCACACCTAAACGGTTACTAAGTCAACCCTATGGTCATCAATTTAATCTAAACCTCGATATTCCTACAATTTGTATGTCTCGATAAATGTGCCCTCGAAACGACTTATAACCCGCCCGTATTAATATTCAATCTTGTTTCGTTTATTGTTTCTAATAATTATTAAATAACGTTTTTATCGTTATTTAGTAATATTGTTAACTTATAAATATTAAGTAACAATTATTATTCATTAGTTAATATTTATAAATTGCTTATATATATATATATATATATATATATATATATATATATATATGTACAAAGTGGTGTCGTTAACGTTAAGACGATATTATCTTTTACGGGATATATTCGTTTCGAGTTCATTTCATCATCGGGTCAACAAGTCAATCTAATGGTCCAAATAATGGTAATAAATCCATTTTGGCTCGTCGGGGCCACGCGAGACTAGGAAGTCTAGGTGACACCCGACATGGCTCAAATCATCCCAAACATTAACTTATATCTACCTAATATCGATTTGCCGCAATTCAAACTTCAACAAGTGACGACCGACTACGGCACGTCAACAATTCTCAAAAATGCTGAGCACGATCATTATGTACTCTCCGATCATAGCAGGCTATAAAACATTCAAATAGACCAAGCGGCGTGTTAAATTACAGTGCACCTACAGATAAGCAATCACATGATCAAAACTTAATGAGTTATATCCCGCAGGAGAAAGGAACTAACGAGATATCTAATTATCTAGAGTGTGAGCCATACATAGTTTACTAGCTGAGATATAAACCCCAACAATATAAATAAACCCACAACTAAAATATCACAGATAGATTATCAGTTTATCACTTTATCATTTGGGGTTTTTATGTATAACCAATCACAGATAAAGAGCCAGGAAAAGCATTTTTTCTAAAAGGGCCAGGAACAGCATTGACAACATATAAACTCAAGCATACCCATTGCAAGTTTTGTAGTCGATCAACTGATATATTCTTTTTATAAGCAATCTTTTTCTACCTAAAACACTTAATATTAGTAATTAGTAGTTCTTTTTTTTATGATGTTATAACATATCTTGTTTCATGTCCATCTGTATAAACATATATCTTGTATGTACCTGTGAATATCCATTTTGACAATAAAGAAAGCAAGTTAAAGTAGTTTTATCCATCTGACAAGGGAGTTTAAACAATATAAAAAGAGTTTTTCCCCAAATCATGAGCTTCAATATGTAATTGGCACAGTAAAGAATTATTTAAGCTTATAAACAATTCATAACATGAAACCAATGAAATTAACCATACAACAAGCATATATAAACCAATATTAACATTTAAAACAGGAGAAATTTACCTAGATCGAACTCTAATTTCGAATTGGTACAACCCTATTTTCACTGTTCATAAAAACTTTGCTTGATGGATCTAAAACCAAGCTCTAATTTTCGATTGTGGAGTAAGAATCGCATAAAAACATAATAGATAAAGCTTAAAACAACCTTTAATGGCCGATTAGTGCTCAAACCCACTTTCAGACATTAAATATGCAGTCGCCCAATAACCTGGAGTTGGATGACTGGCAGTACAGTGATGATGGTTTAGTGGCGGTATGGTGGTGAAGATTCTTGGAATGAAGAAGAAGGCGTCTAGATCCATAACTATGTGGATTTTCTTTTTGTTGAGCGGGATGTGAAAATTTTGATTATGAAAAGAGGATTTATTTGTTCAAAAAAAAAAAAAAAAAAAAAAAGTGGATTTAAATCCCGCCTCCTAACTAAAATGGACTGGTGAAAATGGGTATTTTTTAGGCCGGTGTACATTATAATCACCGGGCTTTATTTATTTTTTACATTTAGACCCGTGCTTCTCACCTGTCTAAAAAGTCTTTAGCGGGTTAAAAGTCTTATATAGACCCGTCTCTTTTGTAGAAGGTCTAAATGTGGAGGTCTAAAAGGCCTATTTTGTAGTAGTGCATGCTTCTGATTTTCATTTTTTTTGTAGATGCTTGCTCATCGGACTACACAACAAATTATTAAATGTAGCAGATGGGTTCGGTTAAATGGGACTTTCTGATTATGCAGGCTACTTCTCAGTCGGTTGATTTATCAGCAAGTGCTTATTTTGTACCCGAGTTTACGGGCATGAGATATATTAACCATGGGGCTATAGTTAATAAGGTAATTTTATTCCAAAAAGTTACCTTATTATAAGCAAATGAGCTCATTATTGAAATTACATAATCAACACCAGTATTGTATGTTCCTTGATGTATATATATATATTTTTTTATATTCATACTCGTTTGATGATATTTTTATTGTTGTTATAAGTAGGGGTTTGCGAATCGATCAGACGATTAGGCAATCATCGAATCAGTGGTCACGGTTTGAGGAGCGATATAGAGGTTCTTTTTGGCCACTGCTCACACGCAGCTATGCAGAATACAATTTTGGCAAGTTTATATTGCATTAACAATTTCAGTTTTCATAGAAAAATCAGACTACAATTTTGGCATGTTTGGATGTGCAACCAGATCCTACTACAGATGGCGACGTTTTATAGTTGAATTGTTAAATTAGTTTAGAATGATATTTACTTGGATTTTGATCGCATTATAGTAGACAGGGGAGACATAGTTTCCACATGTTGTTTGGGTTGCTGGTCGTGAACTTATTGCTGCTCTTTTACCAAACTATGATGTGGCTGATAACTTATGGCTAGAGCCTTTATCTTATGAGGTATGCTTTTATAAAACTAATACAGTTATACAATATTAATGGTGTTTGTATTAAAATTACTGTGTGGCCGACTTTTATATGGGTTGGTCAAAGTGGATATGGGTCAGAACGGGTGATTTTTTATGGGTAGAAACGATACTAATACACGTGAAGAAGCTAGACATCTATTAGCCCATGAGAAGTTTGACATTTCAAAAGACTTTGTTAATACAAATGTTGAAGGGGGTATCTCTAACCCTCTCAAGTTCAATCAATTAATTCCCATTTATGAGATATGAGGCAGATTTGTTTTAAGGAGTGTTTGGACTTGTGCTTTAAAACTTATTGTTTGATTATTGCGCCCTTTAGTGGCAATAATAAGAATTTAATGTTTGGATAAAATCATCTTTTTTTATGGGTCAAATAATCATTCTAACAAGCTACAACAAAAAATATAGAGCAAAGTTACCAAATCTGAGACTCATCTCATACGAAATATGTTATGCTGTCACAATAATGTCATTTTAAGAAAATTTTCATAAATTATTTTCAGGTACGAAACGTGCAGGTGGTTTTCGAAATTGTTGCAGCGTACCAAGACTCCCTAACGTCAATATTGGGAAGTGTTCTTAAGAGATAAAGTGTGTGGTAGTATTGAAGTACATTTGGAGGCCAGAATTGATAGGTATGGGTATGTTACAGTGTAATCTTTTTTTTTTTTTTTTTAGAATATCTATTGGTATTGTTCGGTTCAGAAGCATGTCTTGATCCCCTCAATATCCAATTTTATAAAGTTTTATATCGGTTTTTATGATTAATATGAGTCATCTTTATGAACATTCTGAATTCTTACCTCTGATGATTTAGTTAACTACAAATATGAAAACTTTTTTTTTTTTGGCCTTTTTAATATCATATCCATTATATGCAGATCCGACTCCTTTCCAAGCTTGAGGAATACAAGATCTTAAGGCAAGAAAAAGAGGAAGAAAGAAAATAACAAAGGCTATGATCTTAAAACCTTAATCAACTTATTCCGAAATAGAGGTAGAATTTGGACCTATTTTGCTGAAAGAGAGATCTGTGAATTTGCTTTAACATGTATTTTGATCATATTTAACGTGATAAATGATAATCAAAACCAAACAAAGTATAGCAATTATTAAACCGTCTCACTCAAAATATAGGTTTGATCATAGTTTACATGATAAATAGTCGTAAAACAAATAATTTTTTTAGCTCAACCTAGCTAGACCATTTAAACCTATTATTAAACCTGCTTCAACCCGAAACTGTTTTGACCCTTTACCTGATATATGCATACTAGAACTCTTAAGAACTGATTATGAAGGGGGTCAGGTGTGCAATGCAAGTTCCTAATGGTGTGACTTCGACGTCACAGGTTAAGTGTAGTAACGAGTGAGCTTATATTTAGTTCCAGGAGCCATTACCGTTAACATAGGTGGTCTGCTTCAGGTTTATACTCTCATTAACATAATACCCTTGAAGGTATTCAATAAAGATTAACTTACATAAGCAGATAACTAAGTTTTTTGGATAAGGATTAAAAAAAGAGAGTTTATGATTAGAGTTTTTACAAATAACTAATTTCATAGGTGTTAGCAGAGAAAAAGCAAGACTACTTATCTCAACAAGTAAGTTCTTATCTTTTGATCATATCAGACATTCACAAAGGGTGTAATGGATGATGAGATACGAGCGAAGTGTATTCGGTTTGGAATTATCGGAACAATTAGCAACATTTGCACTCTCCTGTGATCATATCGAAACTGATTCATGCCCATGATTTATAATATGAAGGTAATAATCTACACTGGATACGAATATGAATTTGAAGTCACAAAAATAGATTATGAACGGGCTACAACTGGGATTTCAACCACAAACAAAATGGTGGCGATTCCAAAATTATTAGGTTGGTATATGCTGGATTTTGCTAAGGATTTGGACTTATTGTTAGATTGGTTGTGCCTTCAACAACCAAATGAAGATGAAAAGAAGCAATGAAGTGTCTTGAGAGAAATCAAAGTGCACCACTTTCACATTATCTATTGGGTAATTTCTTTTGAGTTTCGATTCAGGTACCTTTTGCACAAATAAAAGTGAAACAATCTTTTTAAGATTTTTGAGTCATAGATTTGTACACACTTTGATAATACAAAAATGGAACTAAATACTTATAATCCATTCATTCCCATTGTACGTATTACTCATTAAGTTGGTATATTAATTAATCTTTTGGTTATATGAACTTATTATTGAGCAAATATGTTGCATCTACAAATTGATTGTTATAAAGCCTATAGATTCTAATAAAAAGAAAGTAAATATTGAATGCAAACAATGAGCATGTCCTTTGATATTTGACTTTAAAAAGTCAACTGAGCAACAATTGTATAGGGTAGTCTTGACTCTTGACCCATTCACTTAAACGTGGAATGGATCGCAATTCTATCTTTGCAATTGTAAATTGTTTTTGTCAAACTGTTTAATAAATAATATTGGTCAACTAATTTTCATGTTTAACACATTAACAAACAAGTCCTACTTAACTAGACGTCATTAAAAATGATTTTCTGATAACTGACACCATAAAAATTATAAAATAACAAAACAAATCTTCTTATTTAAAAAATATGTACGTCAAGCTCGCCTTTTCTTAAAATCTTTTAAACGTAAACTAATATACACGTGCTGCTCTTTATGCTGCACTACCGGTTTTTAGTCAAGGAAAGTGATGACGTATAGTCTATATATGGGCCATGAGCCCAAATGATAAACATTACTCGGCCCAAACCCACCATGAGTGGGCTATCATAACGAATGACGGGCCATAATAATAACGGCTTGGGCTTACGGAGCCCAAAGCCCAACTAAACCAACCGGGCATGTGATAAGGATCTTCTATTTACGGAATAGATATCCTTACCCCGATAAGCACCACGAGTGCGAAGAGTAAGGAGCAAGAAACCTACGCGGTTTCAGCCCCTATATAAGGAATGACATCTCTCATTCAAAGGTACGACATACAAACCCTAACTCTCTATGAGAACCCTAAATCGATTACTCACTCTCACGCCGGAGTCTAATCGGGGGAGACAATCCCTCGATAAGCCTAACGGTGTTGTTTATTTTCTTAGTGCGCAGGTAACGAGTACTAAGAAGCGAATTGGTACGAGAGCAAGAGCAAATAATCAGGAACGCCCAACTTTTGTATCAACAAGTGGCGCCATCCGTGGGACCCTACTAGGAACTAAGAACTAGAATGACAAAGCATAAGAATTCAAGCCAGCGGACTCCGCAGTCAGAAAAACGTGACCATCAGAGGAAGAATCAACAAGATCCGACCTCCAGACAGGTTGCTGGGACAACCAGCGCACCTGGTCACCAAGAGGCAGGGACAACCCAACCTCTTCCAGCGGTAGAACTACCTATAAGGACTACCCAAGTCACCCCAGTGGTCCCAAGCGTTGAGGAACTCCAGCGCACCCTCTTCACCACCCCTCATCAAACTATACCCGCAGTGAACAACACTGTGCCACCAGGCGCGCCTAACCGAGATAGGGTGCCTGATACTGAGGCAGAAATTCTTGCGACAACTGAGGACGCACCCGATCTAACTTTGGGAAACTTCGTATCCCAAAATTATGAAACCCTAACCGCCCTCATGCAGGAAGAAGCAAGGAGAAGGGCAAGTACGAGCCTACAAGCTCGACTCAATTTTGGTCCTGAACGCGAACCATCACCACTGCGCCACCCACGAGGAAGACGCGCAGAACGTACCACTATCCATGATAGGCTGGGTACGACATCTGATTCACAATACTCAGAAGACAGCGAGAGGCGCACTAATGTTCACTCCAGACTTGGCAGTCGGGGAGTACAAGACCGATTAGGGCCTCAACATTCGCCAAGCCAAGGATCTTCCAAACCTGGGAGTAGGAGGATTCAAGACAGACTGGGGAAAAGAAGATCCCCAAGCAGAGATCCCTCAAGCTCTTCTTCTGAGAGAAGCCGGCGCAAGCGCCGAAAAAGAGAGTACCCTTCTTCCAGTGACTCCTCGGACAACGAGGTAAAGAAACAGGACACTGGAAGTCAAGAGGAAGACGTCGCGAAGAAAAAAATGAAGATATGTCTCTCCCATGGCGTCGCCAGAAAGTTGATGCGTTTACACGACGCATCAGCGATTAATCAGACCGCAAACGCAGGCGCATGCCCACTAACGTGAAAGCATATGATGGAACAGGTGATCCCGATGATCACCTAAAAGTTTTCGAATCAGCCGCCACTATCGAAAACTGGCCACAGCCTGTGTGGTGCCACATGTTTAATTCTACGTTAATAGGAAACGCGCGCACATGGTTTAGCAAACTCCCACGTAGGAGCATCGGTGGGTTCGAGGAATTACGGAAACCATTCCGTCTCAACTTCACCCAGCGAAAGAAGTGCGCTAAAAACCCTGTTGAGCTAACAAGAGTGAAACAGCGTCAAGGGGAATCAACCAGCGCTTTTATGGAACGTTTCAAGGATGAGTGCATACAAGTCAAAGCATGTCCTGAAATCCTAAAAATTTCAGGGTTCATGAATGGGATTAATAACCCAGAACTCATCTGAAAGCTGAACGACAAAGTTCCACAGACTTTTGATGAGCTAACAAAGCGCACTAGATCCTTTATACAAGGAGAAGCAGCTGCTGCGGACATCAAAAAGGGTTATTCAAACTATAGGCAGCAAGAGCAGCCTCGGAGACAATCCAATGATCAGAATAACAACCGCAGCAGGAATTACCGCAGTGGAAGAGACAATGACAAATACACCCCTCTTACAAAAACTCCGAGGGAAATATTTGTAACAGAAGCGCATAGGGAGCGGATACTGCGAGTACCATGGTCAAAAAGGCCACACAACTAATGAGTGCGTCCAGCTAAAACAACTAATTTAAAAGTTAGTAAGAGAAGGCAGGATGGACCACCTCGTAAAAAACATCAAAGAGGGAAAAGATAAACAGAGAAACGGGAGTAAGAAAGAACCCCTCAAGGAAAAAGCTGATACTATATACATGATACATTCATGGCAGCGCAAGATAAAGCAAAAAGTCAGCCAAAAATTCTCTCCAGAAAAAGAGATATCCTTCCCTACTCTAGCTGCGGACAACGCAGTCGTGGAGCCTCTAACTATTGAAATACATACGGGAGGACATGATATCCACCGCATGTACATTGACGGAGGAGCATCCGCAGATATCCTGTACGATTACTGTTTCAAAAGACTAAGACCTGCAATCCAAAGTCAATTGATACCAGCAACAACGTCATTAACAGGATTCACAGGAGAAAAGATCTGGCCCATGGGGCAGTTACGCTTGTTGGTGGTCGTAGGAGATGAACAACACTCAACCGCAACATGGATAAACTTTATGGTAATAAAATCCCCTTCACCATACAATGGTATCATTGGGAGACCGGGAATATCATCCATGCGCGCTGTACCATCCACAGCGCACGGAATGCTTAAGTTTCCAGTGGAAGGAGGAGTTGTCACTCTCTATAACACAACAGTACCACCAAGAGAATGCAATACGGTAACAACCGAAGCAGAGACTATTCCAGAACAGCGCACAGAGAAAA
Organism: Artemisia argyi; assembly: GCA_030686995.1. Lineage (NCBI taxonomy): Eukaryota > Viridiplantae > Streptophyta > Magnoliopsida > Asterales > Asteraceae > Artemisia > Artemisia argyi. The sequence continues at coordinate 29,112,394 of CM060685.1, forward strand.
CGCCAAATCTAAAAGTCGCTATTCATCCTGACTACCCGGAACAACAAGTTTCGATTGGGGGATCTTTATCTGACAAAGGTAAAGCAGCCGTATGCGCACTCTTGCAAAAGAACCTAGACATCTTTGCATGGGAACCAAAACATATGACGGGAGTACCGCGCTCTATCACAGAGCATAAGCTACAAATCCGACAAGGATATCCTCCAATACGACAAAAGAAGCGCGGCCAGGCCCCAGATCGTGCAAAGGCTATTTTGGAAGAAGTACATAAGCTCGTAGACGCAGGCATCATGCGCGAAGTATATTACCATGACTGGCTTTCTAACCCAGTTATGGTAAAGAATAGCGATGGCAGTTGGAGAATGTGCGTGGACTTCACGGACCTCAACAAAGCATGTCCACAGGACTGCTATCCACTGCCAGAGATAGACTGGGAGGTAGAATCCCTGTGCGGATACCCTTTCAAATGCTTCCTAGATGCATATAAAGGGTATCATCAAATCCAGATGGCAGTTGAAGATGAAGAAAAAACAGCTTTCCACACCAGTCAAGGAGTGTACTGCTACACAAAAATGCCTTTTGGCCTGAAGAATGCAGGCGCAACATACCAGCGACTGGTGGACACAGCTTTCGAAAAACAAGTAGGCCGCAACTTGGAAGTCTACGTTGACGACCTTGTCATCAAAAGCCACACAGAGGATGAATTGGTGCGCGACATCGAGGAGACATTCAGAACATTGGGGCGAATAAACATGAAGTTAAATCCCAAGAAGTGCACCTTTGGCGCAACCGAGGGCATGTTCCTTGGATACTTGATAGAACCCGATGGAATCAAGCCTTGTCCAGAAAAAACAAAGGCTGTTATTGATCTCCCCTCACCGCGCACACTCAAAGAAGTCCAGTCATTAAATGGAAAGTTAGCAGGGCTAAACCGTTTCTTATCTAAGTCAGCAGACAAATCCCTTCCTCTCTTTAAAACACTCATGAAGTGTACCAAAAAGGGAGACTTTCGCTGGACTAAAGAAGCGGAGGAAGCTTTCCAACAACTTAAACACCATCTGGCATCTCTTCCCAAACTTGTCGCACCGCGACCAGGGGAAGAACTAATCATGTACTTATCGGCAACTCACGGAGCAGTTAGCGCAGTACTATTGACAGATAGGAACTCCGTCCAGACACCCATATACTTTGTAAGCAAAGCCCTGAAGAAAACAGAGACTAACTACAGTGCTACGGAAAAGCTGGTCTTAGCTCTAGTATTCGTAGCCAAAAGGCTGCGCAGATACTTTCAAGCGCACCCAATAGCTGTAATCACTGATCAGCCAATCAAACAAGTTATCTCTAAGCCTGACGCATCAGGACGCTTACAGAAGTGGAGTGTACTGTTAAGTGAGTATAACATCTCATACAGACCGCGCACTGCAATCAAAGGACAAGTATTAGCCGATTTCATCGTGGAAAAGCCAGATAGCGACAGCCCGACATCTGCAACTAAAACAGATCTACAGGAACCCTGGATTCTGTTCACAGATGGGTCCTCATGTGTAGATGGATCAGGCGCAGGCCTTATTCTTACAAATCCAGAAGGTATGGAATTCACCTATGCGCTACGCTTTGAATTCACAGCCACAAACAATGAGGCAGAATACGAAGCCTTACTAGCCGGACTACACATTACAATCCAAATGGGTGTACGCAACCTAGAAGCAAACGTAGATTCGCGGCTAGTCGCTAACCACGTGCTAGGCGAATATGAAGCCAAGGATGAACACATGATCCAATACGTGGAAAAGACAAAATCCTTGATCAAAAACTTTGACAGGTTCACAATAAAACAGGTGCCTAGAGGAGATAACAGGAAGGCGGACGCACTCAGCAAGATCGCATCCACAAGCTTCGCGCACCTCTCAAAACAGGTATTGGTAGAAACCCTAAAAAAAAGTCAATCTTGGAAATGGAGATATCCACAGTGATAGAAGAACAAGATCCTACATGGATGACACCTATCATTGAATTCATTAGCAAGGGAACTCTACCCCAAGATCATAAGGACGCTCGAAGAGTACGGCGCACAACGCAACGATTTGAACTACGAGACAATGTACTCTATCGACGCTCTTTCTTGCAGCCATGGCTCAGATGTGTTGGACCTCTTCAAGCAGACTACGTACTCCGATAAATCCACGCTGGATCATGTAGTATGCACTCAGGGCCGTGATCTGTGGTCGCAAGCGCTCTAAGGTCAGGGTATTATTGGCCAACAATGCATCGTGACGCACGCGATCTGATAAGAAAATGCAGCAATTGCCAAGTACATAGGCTAATCCCACGCCGACCACAACAAGAGCTAACACCAATTACCTCACCATGGCCATTTTACAAATGGGGTATTGACATCGCAGGACCCTTCCCTGTAGCAGCGGGAGGAGTAAAGTTCCTCATCGTAGCCATAGACTACTTTACGAAGTGGATTGAAGCAAAGGAAGTGGTGAACATCACAGGAAACCAAGTCAAACGCTTTGTCTGGGACAACATTGTCTGTCGCTTCGGACTACCGGGTGCGATTATATCAGACAACGAAAAACAATTCTGTGATAACCCATTCAAAGATTGGTGCACACAACACTTCGCTTCAGTAAAACACCCACAAACCAATGGCCTAGTCGAGCGCGCAAACCGCAGTCTAGGGGAAGGAATAAAAGCGCGCCTTGACAGACACAAAGGAAGGTGGGTAGATGAGCTCTCGCATGTCTTGTGGGCGCATCGCACAACAATCAAAACCAGTACTGGCGACACGCCATTCTCCCTCGTCTATGGAACAGAAGCCGTCATACCAGCGGAGATAGGAATGCCAACTATACGAACAGCAGAGGTCAACGTCACAACAAATGACGAAGAACGGCGCATAGACTTGGACTTACTGGAAGAAAGGCGCGAACGCGCAGCTATACGCGAAGCAAAGGCTAAGGCAACAATGAAGAAGTATTAAGATGCAAAGGTCAAACACACTTCATTCAGACCAGGAGACTTTGTTTACCGCGCCAATGATGCGAGCCACGCAGAAGACACATGCAAGCTCGGACCAAAATGGGAAGGACCTTACGAGGTCACAGACGCGCTCGGCAACGGCGCATACAGGCTGCGCGATATGGAAGGTCACGACCTAGCGCGCACTTGGAACATCTGGAATCTAAAAAGATGCTACTTTTAGGCTACGGCCATTACACAGACACATTTGCACCCTACGAGGTGCCCAATAAGTGTTTGTTTTTCTTTTCTTTCCTAGGAATTGTATTTTTATTTTTTTCAAAAAACTTGCAAGTATCAATAAAATGTTATGGTTTCTAGCTAACTCCATAGCGTATTTTTACTTTATTGCATACATACTAATATATGTCAATATTGTTATCTTATATTTTTACTGCCTACATGGCATGCATGCACCAATTAAAGACCCACGAAGGCATAAAGGATGAGTTAACCTACTAATTCACTCGTTGAGTAAGAGGGTTGCAAACCCATCAACATTGGATCACGCATCATTGCTAAGCGCCTTACTTTTGAGACGTCGAGGTAAGTTTCACATGCACATCCCATGATGGGTGCGCATATACCAAGTACACCGTACAAGCTTAGCAAATAACGAGCCAAGACACTTGGTCAAATACTAAAACTTCGCAAACAATGCAAGTATAATTTTTAAAGTCACGCACTAAAAACACTTGGTCAAATACTAAAACTTCGCAAACAATGCAAGTATAATTCTTAAAGTCACGCACTTAAAATACCTGGTTAAATAATTTGGCAAACAATGCAAGTATATTTTAAGTCATGAACTTGAACAACGAAAAGGTATCTTATTCAACATTTATTCACAAAAATTACAAGGAAAGGTACATAGTACATATACAAAAAAGCCTATATGCTATGGCGATGCTCAGGGCTCTCCTCCGGAGCAGCAGAACTCCCCGCCTCCTGCAGCTTCCTCAAAGTTAAAGCATCCTTCATAGATACGGTAGGAACACTTACAGGTACACCATCCGACCTGGGGATATGTGCAGCGCCAATGCCACACATCACTGCCTTACCCTTGATGCCCTTCTTCTGAGCAGCCCTCTGCTCGTGGCGCTCCAGAACCTCTTTCAAGGGAATCTCCCTTTCAAGAGCGAAGGGTTTGAGGATGTCGCGAGGCTGTGTGAACACAGGAATCTGCAGCTGCGACACATCAGGCTTCAGATAGTAATCTGATTGCCCTTCCCCATTCTCTCCAAGGTGGCGCTGCAATGTCAACCCCGCCATAAGTACATCTATGGGGTCGTCTTGGTCGCGCTCCAACCTCCCAATGTGCGGCAGCTCGAGGACCTTCAACCCCGCCATAGCCTGCATCAGCTCATCATACGCAGTAGCACTATACCCAGGGACTTCCGCCAAGTCCTTCTTCAGCAGCTTGGCCTCATGGAGATCCTCCATAGCCTGCGATCTCCCACGAGCTACCGCGCATTAAACAACCTTCCCAAAGGCCTCTAATACCTCTTGGGACTCAAGAGTACCCATTGCTGCCAGGCGCAGCCCGTGGCTAATCAACCACCTACATCAACAAAGATACGTTGTGTTAGTAACAAGCATAGCAACGACAAGTATTACGAAGGAGAAAAGCATAAAAGAAATACCTGCGCTCAGCAATGGTCGACATCAAGTGAGGATATAGCTCCTCATCATACTCGATGCTGAGACCGCGCAGCTTGTCCTCCTGCAACTAGATGATCTTCAGCATGTGCTCCTTAAACTTGGCAATATTGGCAAAATGCTCCACCTTCTTCTCCTCCAAGAAGCGCACAGCCCAAGTTAGGTCGGACTTATAATGATGCAGTTCCCCACGCGCCTTCTCCACCTCAGCCATGGCGGACAATTTCTCGTGGGTGATCTTCTCAGTATACACCCGCGAGGCCTCCAACTCCACCTGCGCATCATCCAACTGCGCACGGAGCCTCGCTAACTCCTCATCCTTTTGGGCGAGAGTACTGCTCTCCCCGACATACTTCTCCCTCAACTAAGCCACCAGCTCAGCCTGGCGTACAGCAGTCGCAGCCAGCTCATCCATCAACTGCTGCGCCTCTCCACCCTCATCAACCTTGGCTTTCCCCTCCCTGTTTTCATTCTGTGGAGAGGAAACCTCATCAACGAAGACCCCATCATTCTTCGCAGCATTATCCCTACAAGCGATAAAGACAACAGTTAGTAAATATTGCGACAAGTAATATTCGAGAAATATAAAGACGCAGACACTTACAGAGACGGAGACACCTCAACATCCTTTTTATCCGCGCCAGGAGCGGATGTCTTCTCCTCCGCAGATGACTCCGCATCCCTAATGACATGGCGTCGTCTCTTCTTGGTACCACTGGTCCCAGCCTCTCCCTTGCGCTTAGTGTTCTGCGCCACTTCTTCCTTCAGCACCTCCTCGGGCTTTAGGATCTCCACGCTGCCAGACGACTCAGCACGCGCCACTTCCTCCTCTTGCACCACCTCCTCCGGCGCCACGCTCTGCACAGGCGTCACCTGGAGCGGTGGTGTATTCTTTGGGACAATCTCCGGCAGCACGGTCAATCGACCCTCGGTCGCCTCCAGTATCGGCTGCTCACCTTCTATCAGGGGACGCATGCCTATGGTCACCTGCTTCAGTTTCTCCAGCTTCACGACGGCGAACAGATCCATTTCTGCGCACATAAACAGAACAACACAGAAGAAAGGATTAGTTAAATAAAGATGCGCATACAAAAAAAAACTTACAGAATTTGAAGTAGAAGGGATGAACACCCACCCCGGCCGTCCTCACTAATAAAAGTTGGCACCTCATCCGCAGCGCCGTAATAATTGCGACTCAACCCCATGTGAACCAAAAACGCCTCCGGATAACGGTTAATGGACAGGCGGTTGGCATCAAGAGTCTGCGCATCAATCAGCCTATAGGAACCGGGTGCGGGGCGCCCATCCCTTGGTAGTGTATCTTGAGTATAAAACTCGTAGGGCGATGGAAAAACTACATCATCCACCCAGAAAAAAATACTCCCTCCAATTTCTGAGGGAGTCCACTTTTTCAGTGTAACATTGAAGCACCCCAGGGCGCTTCGCAAAAGATACCCACCCATTTGACCACGTCGTGTGGTAAAAGAAGCGGAATAGGGGTATGGTTGGCTCTATCGCAAGTAAACGGCAGTTTATTTCAAAATTCGACATCTTAGCCGCACCTATACAGTGCAGCTGGGAGATGTGGAGGTGATAGTGGTTGAGCAAATCGTTCAGAAAAATAGATATTGGTACGCGGTAATTCGCGTACTCAAAAATTTTTGTGTATAGCCCTATTTTCCCTTCGGGAAAATCAGCTATACACGCGTCCACATCTGGAGCCTCTGGACGGACATCCAGAGGCACGAAGTAGTCAGACGTAAATTGAGTAACGTCCTCAACAGTCATCGCAGAGCGAAAGTCCTCTAACTGGGCAACCATCTTCATGAATTTACGAGTAAAACGCACAAAAATTACCTACGAAAATAAGTATTTTCTTTGCAAAAAGCTTTCAAGAAAAGTGAACAATGGTGAGTGTGTGTTTTTACTGTGTGATCGTAAAAAATGGGGCGGTGACTCTTATATAGGGAGTAAAAAAAACCCTAGATCATCTCCACGTGGATCCCACTAATAAAAACGTGTGGCTGGAACTGAACCGGTACATGCACTTTTTCCCGATTTACGAGGGCCACGTGGACACTACCCCCAATTTTCGAGGTATACGTTTGAAATACCTATGACTAGGTGCATTGCACTTTAAATGGGCGGCAATATTTCAATGTTTTCCCGCTACGCTTACCGCTGTTAATATTAGTCTAGTATCCGCGGCTACGAGCCGCGCACACTAGACTGGGGGGACATGATGACGTATAGTCTATATATGGGCCATGAGCCCAAATGATAAACATTACTCGGCCCAAACCCACCATGAGTGGGCTATCATAACGAATGACGGGCCATAATAATAACGGCTTGGGCTTACGGAGCCCAAAGCCCAACTAAACCAACCGGGCATGTGATAAGGATCTTCTATTTATGGAATAGATATCCTTACCCCGATAAGCACCACGAGTGCGAAGAGTAAGGAGCAAGAAACCTACGCGGTTTCAGCCCCTATATAAGGAATGACATCTCTCATTCAAAGGTACGACATACAAACTCTAACTCTCTACGAGAACCCTAAATCGATTACTCACTCTCACGCCGAAGTCTAATCGGGGGAGACAATCCCTCGATAAGCCTAACGGTGTTGTTTATTTTCTTAGTGCGCAGGTAACGAGTACTAAGAAGCGAATTGGTACGAGAGCAAGAGCCAATAATCAGGAACGCCCAACTTTTGTATCAACAGAAAGAAATGGGTATTGCTCTATAGGTATATGGCAGATTTATTCTCATCAGTGTACAGGTGATTTCATTCGATTTATGGTTTGGATTATGAGTTTTATTTTTCGTAGGTACAACTGAGGAACGATTTATGGTTTGGATTATGAGTTTTATTTTTCGTAGTTTCAACTGAGGAACTGCTTTTGGCTGAAATAATTAGCATAATCAAGTCATTTATGATTTCCTTATATGCCCCTTGAATTCAAGGCAAGTACTATTACACATTTTTTTCATCATTGTTATAATTCTTAACACATAAAAATTTATTTTTCATCTTTAACAGAATAATTGCAATATGAGCTATGCATTAATAAATACGACTGATCTACATCTGTTGTACAATTTCACAAGGTAAAATTAATGGACAAGCTTCCTAAAGTGATTGGTCTCATTAATATTTTCTGTATTATTTTGCTTATTTGGCTTTATTGAGCGATCATCAAGCAGCAACACAGTTTCTTGCAACGCATAAAAGATAGGTTCGTACTTACAATCCGAAACTACAGCTTATTTTGTATTATTATTGGTTGAAACTTATTTGTATCTTAGGAGGGAATCGCGGCTCAACGTACGTTAGAAGAACATGAAGTCACATTATCTCGGGGTTATGGATGTGCTTGGATATGCGTTTTAGCAATTGTAGTAACTTACTTTTTTCAGATTATATAGGAAAGTCCGGGTCAAATTAACATTTAAAATTTGATACATTAATGTTATGATTCGTGGTTTGTAATAAGTTAGAAAATTTGTACGTTGTGTGAAATGTGCAGACCTTAGTTCGATTTATGGGTATTTTTTAAAATGTACCTATCGTGAGTTTCACTGCTAATACCATATATGTACATTTACATATTATATAATATATGTGACATGTAAGCGGTTCACATGTGAAATCAGAAGCCGAGAGCCAAAGAATGGTCTAATGTGTTGAAGCATCCATAGAAAGAAGAGTATCCGAGGTAAGACAATGAATAAAAATATATCTGCAATTATTTGTATTACGGTATCTTTCTTTAACAGTATGCACAATGTAAAAAACTTAGACAAATGGTTACAAGTTTGTATAGAGGTTGAAGCTTAGCCAACAACTTTGACAGCAACAAACACCCCCTTATAACAACACTTTCTGAAGTGGATACTAAAATGAAGAGTCTTCCTCCAATAGCATAGGTAACTGAAAATTTGTAAGAATGGTACTTAGGAGCTAATTTTGCCATTGGCTAATATTGTTGTTTAGATATTTTTAGGTAGCGGCTTAACAAGGTTGTATTTGGCAAATGCTTCAATCGGATGAAGGAATCTGAGCATAAACCTGAGGCTCCAATTAGATTTAGATATACTGGCTGGGGGTTAACTTCCTGGAGATTATGTTTAATCGGTTACATTTCCCAATGGCTTTGATATTCTTTGTATGCAAGGTATTAACTTGCGCTACCTTTTATAATTCTTTTAAATTTTTATATATTTTATATTGTGTTATGGTTGTTCACTGTTTTTTGCATACTGTTTTCTCGAAGACATTTTGGTGTTCACATAGTCTGGTTATTTATGAAGCTTATTGGCTTAATACATTATTATTATTATAGTTATTTTTTCGGTTTTCAACTGTTAATGGACAAAATCGATTAAATTAACATGATATTAAGTTAACTTGAATATTGATGTCAGATCCACTCACGTTGTAAATGCTCGAGCTGAAGACGCAGTTGCCAAGATCAAAGTAAGTATATTTTTTGTTAATTAGAAAAGCTGCTACTATCCTTTCATTGGTTTCTTGCAACGGTGTTGAAATGCCCTCCCCTGCCACGCTTTTCCTTTTTCCTTATTAATAATTATTATTAGTTTTATGTGTTGCCCATCAAGCTAATACAGTATAATCAGGGTATACAAGTCTTTAAGTCAGTTGCGACCCTTTATTGTTTTATGTCATCTAATCTTTAACAAAATATGACACTTATGTTGTTTCCACCATTCCATTTGCTACGGCTATAATTTGTACATTGTATATTTCAAGAGTGATATTGAACATGCTAGAGCTTAAATATAAAAGACTTTCACCATTCAAGAAAATTTATTAATTTCGGAAATATTTTTGGTCAGGATATAACTGGAGAGATGGGTGTTTATAGGGGATCACGGGTATAACTTCGAACAAGCAGATTGAGTTCACATGTAATGATCTTGCTTAGCATGTGCAAAGAATTGTTATCAAAATAGGATTAGTGTAACTGATGTTATCGCATTTTAGCTTTAAAATGTGTTAGTTAATAAGAAACTTACTTCTCTTTTCTTTCATATGAAAATGATTTCGGCTTAATTACGAAATTGCGACATAATTGCTCGAGATGTATGTAAGTTATTCGAGGGAATTTGCTTCATTAGCTCACATGAAAAGTATTAGACAAGAGTTAAAGAAGGTTCAAAGTTTTTTGTTGGGTTGCGAATATGATCTAGGTAAAGAAGCTTCATTTTGCATTTAAGTTTAAATTATATACTATGTTCTTACGAACAACTTTGTAACTTTTAATTGTTTAATAAAAGTTAACGTTCATTTATTTTCATTGTTAATGGATTCAATATAAAAATTAGAACAATTATATCTTATTTTTTGTTAACTTATTGTTACAACGATAATTATAAGTCATGCCCGCCCAACGGGTTGAAACTTCAAAATGTACGTCAAGTTCCCATTTTCTTAAATTTTTTTAAACATAAGCTAATACTATAACAAATTTAATTAAAATCGACATCCTTAAAAATAATTTTCCGTCAACTGACACTATAAAAATTATAATTATAAGTCATGCCCGCCCATCGGGCGGGCTTCAACATCTAGTGTGTGTATATATATATATATATATATATATATATATATATATATATATATATATATATATATGTGTGTGTGTGTGTGTGTGAGATATATATATATATATATGTGTGTGCGCGCGCGCGCGCAAAGTGGTGTCATTAACGTTAAGACGATATTATCTTTTACGGGTTATATTCGTTTCGAGTTCATTTCATCATCGGGTCAACAAGTCAATCTAATGGTCCAAATAATGGTAAAAAATCCATTTTGGCTCGTCGGGGCCACGTGAGACAAGGAAGTCTAGGTGACACCCGACATGGCTCAAATCATCACAAACATTAACTTATATCTACCTAATATCGATTTGCCGCAATTCAAACTTCAACAAGTGACGACCGACTACGGTACGTCAACTAGTCCTACTCCCCGTCATCTAATTGCCAACAATATCAACAACAACAACATCACCACCTCAACAATACCATGCCGAGACCCTAATGGTCTCGGCTTCTACTCACGGCACCAACCAACAACAACAAAACGAGAACACAACAACAAGAACATAATTAACAACAAGACTCGACATCAGAATCACAACAACCAGAACATATCAACAACACCAACAACAACAATCTCACTGCTCCGAATCCGAATCCTAATCACGGCAAACCATACCACAACCAAAACGACCTCCAAAACTCATTCTAAACCTAAACCCATTTCAATAACCGAACACAAACAACAACGAGAACCAGCAACTCTAGGCCGTGAGCCTAAAGCTCACGGCGCCACTTTGACTGACCAACAATTACCCACACGAGGACCAACAATGATACTAAACACTTTATTAAGCTCGTTTTTATAATTAGAAGTCGTTATTATTATTATGAAACTCTCGAATATGTTACAAACCCTAAGCCACAGTCATGAGCATGACACGAAAATGGTGGGTTCTTCCTACCTCAGATCTCAGTGAACAAAAGAAATATAAGAAATGAAGATGTGGGTGTTTATGCGTGGCGGTGGAGGAGTATACGTGGTGATGGTGGCGGTTTCCTGGCGCGTAGTGTGTATAGATGTGACGGGAAGATCGAGATAAACATGATGGTGGTGGAGATGAGCTGCCACTCGCGGTGGTGACGAAGTTTTGGCCGGAAAACTGCCGGAGAAGAAGAAGATAGGTGAAGCGGCTGTTTGGAGTGACAAGAGTTATCAAAGCCTAGTTTGAGAAAGAGGGAGTATACATAGCCACATAGGGTCTTCCAAGGACATGTGACAAACCTTATTGCACCCTTAGGGACCAATTGTGTAGTTTTTCTCATATTTTTAACGAAACGAGAACCGGACCAACCAAACACGCGATAATTATTTCACGAGCACCCGAGACTATATCCATTAATCTTAGAATCGTTATTCCATGAACCTTGAACATAAATATCCATATCTTTATTTTTCGTCACTTTAATTAAGTAGATAGCGTGCTTTAACCGTAATTGTGCCAAACCTCACGTGAAATATTCTAGGCCACGACAATTGCTCCCAAAATATAGATAAAGACAATAAGAGAATAAATGTAAGAAATTCCGAATTTTACGAGTTGTTACACTTATGTGGCTTATTCTAGCTTAAGCAGCTTTTATATAAGCTCAAATGAGCATGATAACCCTGTTTTGAGCAAGGGTATTGGTAAGTTCTCTCAAATTTCATTTTTAGCTTTTTTATTGCTTATTGCTTATTTAAATTGCTTGTTCTTAGTTGCTTATTATTTGATTATTATTGTTTCTTATTGCTTTTTGTTTTTTATTTGCTGATTTGATGTCATTAATTTTAGTTTTGTCTAAAAATCATAAAAAACCAAATAAAACAGCTATTACTGTTAGCTTATTAATAAGTACTGTTTAGATGTTTCTAATTGCTTATTAATCTTTCATTAGTCAACTATAAATTTGTTTTCCATTTTCTTAGCTTAATATAGACTTAAACCTTATTAAAAATCAAAAACAGTTTTTAAAGGAGTGTTTGGGATAAGCCTTTTAGCTTGATTTGGTCAAAAATTCAGTTTAATCTGGCCTTAATCCAGTCTTAGTTATGGTTGTTAATTAATTTTAAGCATTTTTTCAAAGTTTTATAGGGTTTGGTTAAGTTTTCTCAAGTTTCATAATCTTAAGTGTTTATGTTAGCTTAGTATTACAAAATCATCAAAAGTTGTTAAGTAGTGTTGTTTTTGGTTTAAAGTTAGTTTTATAATGCAATTTTCATCTATTGGTTAAATGTCATAGCTTATGAGTCATGTTTAGTCATCTTTACATTTTCAAAAGTTCATCAGCAAAAGCTGAAAAGCAATGCTGATCTGATTCAGCATAAGTGTATAAAAGGTCTGGTCTCAGCTTATTTAGCTTCTAATAATCCTAATAGTTTAGTTTAAGTAGTTTTTAAATCATTAGTTTAGTTTTTATGGTCTGATTTCAAGTTTCTCAAAAATCAAAAAAAAAAAAAAGAAAAAAAAATGTCTAAAATGTTTCTATATCAGATCAATTTCCTAGCTTATTTCTACTCCAAATTTCTCAAAAATTGCTTTTATGAGTTTATTAGCTGCTTATCTTAATCTGTTTTTAGTTTTTGAGGGCTAGCTTATTGCTCTTGTAGCTTATTTAGTTGCTTATAGTTGCCTACTTAAGCGGATTTCAAGTTTGCAATTTCGTAAAAGTGTATGAGTGTTATTTTAAGCTCAAATAGTTTGAAATTTGTTTTATGAGTCCTTTGCTTGGTGATTTATACTATTTTAAAATTTTCAGCTTAATTCTTTAGCTTTTAATAGCTTTTTTAACAGCTCCTAAGTAGCTGTTCAGGTCTTTTTAGTTCTGTTATATAAAGAAATAAAATCCAATAATAAGTCTCAGTTGCCTGTTTCTCAGCTTATTTTTAAGCAGCTAATCAAGTCCAAAATGTCTCAAATCTGTTTTACAAACTCTTTGTTAGTTAATGAATGATGTTTTGAGTTTTTTAGGGCATAGCTTATTGGTTTGTTAGCTTTTAGAGTAGCTTCTAAGTGCTCCATTAGGCTATTCAGTTAACAATTAGTGTTTTTAGCTTACTCTTGTTTTCAGCTTTTAGCTTATTTGAGTTTGCTTATACAGAATATTGAAGTGCTTATTAGAGTTATTATAGGGCTTAGTAGCTTATTTAAGTTTGGCACAACCTTTTATAAGCTAGTGCTTTGAAATCAGTATTAGCTTTTAGCGTTTAGATAGCTAATTAGCTTTTCAGCTTAGTAGTACTGCTTATTTAGGTTTACAATTGCTTATTTAGTTTGCCTTTTAGTGTTTTAATAGCTTATAGGTTTTAGCCTTTAGTTTTAACAGCTTATTAGCTTTTTGGTTTAGTGTAGGTTTTTTTTTTTTTTTTTTTTTTTTTTTTTTTTTTTTTTTAACTGTTAATTTATCAGCTTATTTCTAAAGTTTTAAAAATATTTCTTTTACAAAATTTTGTTATTTTCAGCTTATTAATAAGCTTGTGTAAAAAGTTTGCAAAAATAAATAAATAAATAAATAAAATTTAAAAAAAAAATGGAAGTTAGGGGTGAGCAGGGCTCAAACCCCTGACATCTACCAATCTCAACCTTTACTATACCACACCCTAAACAACTGCCCTTGGGACTTCTTCCCACACCACCCCCTAACCAACTGCCCTTGGGACTTCTTCGGGTATATCCTTACAAAGTTTTTTATTTAAGCCTTCTTGTCCCTTTTTAGCTTATTTCTGTTTTAGCTTATTCACAACTTATTTAGATAAGCTGTGAGCTCAAACTTATTTTTCTTAGATTCTGCTTAACATTAAGTACTTTTACAAAAAAATTCAGATTTTTCTTTTATAGTTTACTATTTTTTTATAATTTAAATAGATAAAAAGTGTTTTTAATTCATAATAAATAAAATAAAATTCAAAAAAATATAATTCTTTTTTTCTAAAATAATTTTAGTCATTTAGGACTTTTAAAAAACAAATTTGCATTTTTAGGGTTAAAATTTAAAAATTAGGGGTTTTAAGGCTCGTTAAGTTCCCGTAAGTGCACATTTTTTGTTTAATTTGCATTTTTGCTTATTTATGCTTTGTTATCTTGTTTTATATTCTTATTATTTGCTTTTTAGTTAATATTTTCTAATTTTAGTCATAAAATCCAAATATCTTTCTTTATTTAAAATCACCCGATCACGAACCGAATTTGATTTTCCATTCACACTTCGTTGTGACACAAAACAACCCGGGAGTATTAAATACTTCCGGATATATTGTGGTTTGACTTTCTTTGACCTATTTGGAACACTCACTCTTGGTTAGAGAGTGAGTTGGCTATTTGGTCAGTTTTTCTTGCTATAATATATATATATATATATATATATATATATATATATATATATATATATATATATATATATATATATATATATATATATATATGGGTATTGTTCTAGAAAAAAGTGTATTTTGATAGAAAAGTGAGAAAAAAAGTTATAGGGACGAATTTGAAACATCTCAAACTTCAGTGGTAAGTTTTAAAACATACCCCCTACCCCCTCCCCCGCAAAATTTATTTTCCCGCCGTTTTTTTATAATTTTTTTGGGTCAAAAAATTTTCAGCCAAAAATTTATAACTGTGATGCACATTTTTTTTTTTGCATCTCAGTTATAAAAACTAGTGCATCATAGTTATAACTAATTTATTTAACTGTAATGAACCAAAATAAAATGGTGCATCAAATCGCATATGTTATTAACTTATTCCAAAAAAAAGTTTTGAATTAGAACCCTCAACGTTTGACTCTAAAAGAGAGATTTTTCAACTGATTCAATACGCTTATTTAATTAATATACAATGAAATCAATTATCCTAACATGTTTCAGAGTCATTTTGTTTTACTTTTCATCAATTCATGATGGTTAATATGCACTGGCGTTATCCCAATGACAAATCCCGCTATAACAAAGAGATGCGACACTACCATGGCTTTGTTCCTGGTTGTACAACTAATGCCCCTTAAAGAGCATAGTGCACTAAGTTATAAAATGTTATAGGAGCATATTAAGTAAACATCGTTGTATGCATCTCGGTTATAAGTTTTGGTGCATCATAGTTATAACTAATTTTTATAACTGTGATGCACCAGGTTCATCACAGTTATAAATTTTTAGCGGGAAAATTTTTGGCCAAAAATATATATATATATATATATATATATATATATATATATATATATATATATATATATATATATATATATATTTTGCATAATTTTTTTTTTTTTTTTTTTTTTTTTTTTTTTTTTTTTTTGCGGGATTTTGTTTTTGGTGGGTGGGGTGGGGGTGTAGGGTGTGAATATTCAAAACCTCCCTCATAGAATAAAGGAAAAGACAATAAGATCCCTGTAGTTTGGTGTAAAAAATGGAGGGGAAGGAGGGGCTGATTTATACACTTTTCTATCAAAGTGGGTTTTTAATAGAACCCACCTATATATCTACTATCTATATAAAACAAGGTTTTCTTGACCAATCTCCTCTCCAAAATTCTTCTAAACCTACCACGTGGCATTTCCCCCTATCCAACGGTTCTGCTTCAATTCGTTTCTAAATAAGTCAATGCAAGAAAAATTTAGGCGGAATCAAAATTCTCTCATTCATTTGGTAATCCCCTTCTCAAAACAAAAAAAACACACACACAATATCTCCTCTCAAACCCTAACCGAAAAACACATATCCGTAAAAATTAAACCAAAAAATCCCCCAAATCATTTACCAATACAAATAACAACACACGAATCAATCCCTAAAAAACAAATTCAATGATTCATTAAACCTTACCTATGTCGACATCAGATTCAAATCAAATAAAAGATTTCGTTAATTTCCGGCGACATCACAGATTGCATAAACTACCCGGCGACATCAAATCAAATAAAAAATCCGTTAATCTGTTTATGTTCCATATATGGAGTATCAAATATTGATTGTGTATATTTCCGGCGACATCACGGACTCCATAAATCATCCAGCCACTTGTGTCATGATCAATTACAGTTCAGTAATTTGATTTTGATAATTGATTATGTTAATTACATGTTTTAGTTTAAACCTGATTATAATTGTGTGAATGTTTTTGATCTATTTGATTTATTATTGTTAATGTTTTATGCAGCAGCAGTTTTGAGGCATCAAATTTCCGGCAAAGTTTGTGATGTTAACCTTAAATATGTATTAAATATGTATGAATACAGGTTAGTTTTTTTTATTTTTATAAATGATTATTTCAATTACGTCTTTTTCATTTTAATATCGTTGTCCAATATGCTAATATTATTGATTTACAGATGCAACATTTTTTATATGATTTATCATGTGCTTTGCTATTTGATTTTTTTCAGTGCTTTGCTATGTTTATTTTTATTTTAGATGTTTGGTTATGATATTTGTTATGGTTAGCTGATATATATTTGATTTTAAAAAAGGTGCTACTTCAAAATAATTCAAAAAATTTCTTATCCCTGATTTTATGTAACAAGATACTACTTATTCTTAATGATACACCGATATTACAGCTAATTTAAAAAGTTTTAAAACTGAAATATCATTTCCTTATTTATAACAGAAATATCAACCAAATTTGAATACAGTGTGAACCCCAATCACATCGTACAAGTTGCATCCATTATTCATTTGCAGAACACAACATTCATTTTTTTCAGTTCCACAAAGGTGCATACCTTCAGTCCACTACTTTTTCTTTTATTTTCATTATTTATTTGCAGAACACAAAATTTCTTATCCCTGATTTTATGTAACAAGATTTTGCTAATGTTTCCCTTAATATTGCTATGTAGAAACGACGGTTAGAACAAGATCATGTTTTTCTGATATAGTTTCTGTATTTTTTTTTGTAGGCTTGGGCAATAGCAGATTCTAAGTGTCAAGGTGACTCAAAGAAATGCCTTACGGACATTCCACATTCCTATTGATGTTTCATATCATTATCTACACCTGTTATTAATTTTTTATTTTCTATTTTTGTTTTTTTGTAGATACATCAATAGAATAGAATATTACTCGGTTGTGCGTCATTGATCCTATTTTTGATGATGTTAAGATACTAGCATGCTGCATTAGCATATGGAAATCCCACCCTGCAGGAAAGCCTCATGAAGTTTGGAGCTTAGACATGGTTTTCCAAGATGAACAGGTGCAATTTTTTTTATGAATACAATACAGTGCAAAAAAATAGATTGGGTACATGATTTGTACATCTAATTTGGTTCAATAGATTTAATGCTTTTGGCATAAGAGGATAGGTTGGAGAATAAGTATGAGGATATATCATTTCATGTAAGTTAAAAGATAAAATAAATTTTCCGATATTTACTTTCAATTTTAACGTGTCTAATATCTCAGTGAAAGCATAATAGCCATGATATGTGTTTACAGGTTGTTGAAGGAGCAAAAAGGATCATCGGTATTGACGTGAACCAAGATAAATTTAGATTAGGTAAATAGTAATTTCTAAATCGAATTTTCAACTATTGAACCTTTCAATTTTTTGGTTTTGAAATTATGCCTTTAAGCTCTTTGTTTAGGTCTGTGAACTTTTTCAGCAGCAAGATGGTAACTTTGCAATTGTTGTCTTCAATGAGACAACCGCGAAGCAACGAAGGTATGGATTGCATTCTGATCCACCTTTTAATTTTAGTTTTTGTGTTATATTATTTTATATAATCCGAGAAAAACCAACAACATCTATGATCTTGAGTTCTCTGGGAAGATTATAGAATCATACCTGGTATGCATAGATTAAATAGTTATGTGGACAAGATTTATGAAATCCATTTTTTAGTGTAATTTTTTACCTCATTGTATTTAGTGTTATTTTTAACGCATAAACACCTTGAATTCCATTTTATTCAGGATGTTAGATTACTACTGTGGAAATAACATATTATGTGTTTAACAAACTTTTTAAAGTTCTAAAGATTTTGACAATATTGTTCGGTTCAACCAACCTAACCCGTCCATACTAAAAAGGTACCCCTTTTGACCCGTCAGCAAACCCACCCAAATACCCTTTTGAGACCTCTGATATGATCATGATAATATGATTTTGTCCCTATTATAGCTGCTAAATGTTCATTCTGCCTCTATAGCTCTGTAAACCGGTTCTTCCTACTGAACCATACCGTGTTATTCTTTGTGATGTGAGGGACAAATCGTACAAAACACGTGAAATAACTTATCATCTGTTAGCCCATGATGTGTCCGACATTCCAGAGGAATTAGTTTATACCAATATTTAACAAGTATACCTCACCCGTTTGTCCTAAAGTATACTTAAATTGTCACCTTTAGATTCACTTATTTTTTGTAGGTCTTATATTTTCTTACCAACCATGTATTTTGAATGAAAATATGATAATTTGTCAATGATTGTTATTGTTAGAAGACATGTAGCATGCTATCTTTGGTTTTTAGGTAGACTAATTGCATCATGTTGTGTTCTTGCTGTATTTTTTGAGGTACCAAATTACTTAATACATGGTCATGTCTTAGACTATATTTGATTTGCATGAGTTCCCTATATATCGATCTATGAAATCAGGTTGCTCACTTGGTTGTGGCTAACTTAATGGAATTAAGGTTGTTTTACACTTTGTATCTCTATGTCACCCAAAATATGTGGCAAATAACATATTAATCGTGTTTACAAGATTATGAACTAATTGCTTCTGGTGTTTAAATGTTCTACCTCTTTCTCTATTACAAACCTCCCCATTTATATCCATTTGCACTTTGCATAGGATCCAATTGTTGCTTGCATATAAGATAAAATTGCAACTTGGACCTTCCTACCAATGTATTAGCTACAAAATATGACTATATGTATTGTATTAGCTGCTTATGTCCTAACATCAGCTGGCTACTTCAAATATTAGTATAACGAATTTTATTAATGGTCAAGTATATGTAACTGTTTATGTCCTAACATCAGCTGGCCACTTCAAATTTCTATATTCATTAGGAAAAGGGTGCCCTCTATCGGAAGGAGAAGATCATAGACCAGTGACAAAAACTGTTATTTTGTCCATTGAGGTATATTTAGCAATGTCATGCAATATTTTATAAGACATAAGAACTAAGCTTCCTTAATTACTTTCTTTTTTGTGATTCTCTAATTTACGAAGCGTGTGATTTCAGGGTAGAGGATTAAACGCGAATATTTTTTATATTGAAGAGCCTTATCAAATATCTCCGAGCTACTGTCTTAACAGTAATGTCAATTCATAATAAGGTACACCTGCTGTTTTAGACAATGTTAGAAACTTTCCAAGATTTGCATGTTGCTCAATTTTTATAGTGTTTTACTTACAAAAAGTAAATGATCCCTTAAGCATTATATGTACCAGTTTCAAGCGATTCATGTGTTAGTATTTTTCTTATTATGGTTATTATAATGATATACAAGCCACTAATATATATAACCCACAAGCAGATACATTTTTCCATTTTTAAGATACTTCGATGTGTTAAATATAAGTACAACAACTATAATATTTACAGTAACAATCTAATGTTTCTAAATAAAATGATATTAGATGTTGTAAGCATTAAAAAAATAGGTTCCCCACCATCCAGTTTCACGGCAGTTTCTTTGTATTTTGATTTGACCCGTTAGAGATTATAACCTAGATCTTTGACACGTAAGTAAACAGGTGGGAAATGGCCAGCAACTGTTTTTAAGCATCATTTGGTGTTATGCTTAAAAAGTGTTATTTAATAGTGTTCAAGTATTTCTCAATGTTCTAATGCCTCATTGTACTTTCTTCAAAGCCTACTGTCGAAGAGAGTAACGAGACACAACAGGTTTTTAAAAGGTATACTTATGTTTTCTTAAGCATGTTCTCATCCTCTCTGATACTTATATTTTCTTTTCTAATATCAAGTGTTTTCTTTGCTATAGGACAAATAAAGAGAATGTCAATAAAAGTTGAACCAAGTGACATGGAATTATCAAAGAAGAAGAAGAAGAAGAAAAAGGTGGAATCCACATGATATATCTCTCAAGTTTGAGATTTTATTTTACCTAAAAAAAAGTTTGAGATTTTATTGCAAAGTTACTCCTTAAACTAAGTCCCTGGTCCTAAGTTTACTTTTCTTTTTTGAACTTTAAATTACTAAATTTCGTGATGAATATGTTATGATGTTATGAAAGAGTGACACATTGCTAAATATGGTGTGCTAATAAGATCTATTCCTTATTTCTTTGCAATTTGACATCAGGCATACATTATGTATAAAGAGGTCATTCATAATTAATGAGTATCTTTATTCATTTTCATTAAGCCCAACTACATTGGATATGTACTTTTTCCTTTTACAATAACTCAGATAAACTTATTTTTATTGTGAACATTATATTAAGTTTAACAATATCTTAAAAACTATGTTACTAATTTTATCCTCGATAATTCTTGAAGGCTGAAGCTAGCCGCCCAATGGGCGGGCCTGTAGCTATGAAGAACAAGTAAAAATCCTCTTGATACACGTTAGTCGCGATGAAGAATAATTTTCTTTATGTCATGTTGTTGGAAATTTTATTATCAAAAGTTTGTTTGTTTTTAATACGTTTTAAGTATTGTCTTACATAAACGTCTTTTAATAGTTTGGTTGTTTGCATTTTTGCAAGCCATTGTTGTTATTTTTTTTAACGTTACTATCAAGTAATGGGAACCGATAGTACAATATACTATCCAAGTATACATTTTGTTTATTTTTCGGTATGCAAGATGACGTCGAAATTTTATCTTATATGCAATTAGCATTGTACTAAATGAATTAGAATAACAAAGTTTGTTGCAATTTACATTGTTAATCTATTATTAAACCATTTGTACTATCTTTATTTTCTTACAAACAATTTCTTAAAACTAGCCGGCCATCGGCCGGGTCTGGAAGCTAGTATATATATATATATATATATATATATATATATATATATATATATATATATATATATATATATATATATATATAATTTGGCATTCGTCATTCATTAACATAAAAATGTAAACATATATATTTGTAGAACTTAAAGGTAGATGGATTAGTTACTTCTATTATACAAATAAGAGTGTGATATGCATGGAGAATAGTTTGAAGGAAAGAAAAGAATAATTTAAGAGGAAGATTTTCCGAGAAAAAAAGAATTAAAATTAAATTCCATTCACTTCAATTCCATCCTTTAGAGAAAAGCAAATAAAGAACACAAACATAGCGTTTGGTATGTTGTAATTAAAGGGGAATGGAAAAGATTATTACGATGAAATGGAGAAATTTTGTTTGTTTACATTTATGTAATGTAATAATTTATTACAAGGAATGATCTATTACACCAAAATCATTCCTTAGGGGTCCCCTGCTTTTTTTTCATTACGACCGTAATTGAATCAAAATTACATAAAACTCGACCATTAATTAACCATATTAACTAAACTTCTTATCAATAATGGGCATTTTAGTCTTTTTATTATGATTCCATTACATCTTATCATACAAACCAAACATGATTAATAAATGTAATTAATCATTACATTACACTGTTTATTACATTACGTCGGTCATTGTATTCATTCGACATTTCATTACGTACTACCATTAAATTCTAGTAACTAAGATTCTATGTATTTGGAAACAAAATGAATTTACAATAGGCTGAATTAAAATGTTATACGTTCGTTAACATAAAGATTACTTCCTTCTCATATACAAATCACTTTGTGATGTGCATTAGTTTGAAGGAAGAAAAGAATAATTCAAGAGGAAGATTTTCTGAGAAAGAAAAGCATCAAATTAAACTCCCTTCACTTCAATTCCTTCCTTTATTGAAAAGCAAATAAAGAACACAAAGTCTATAAATTCCCTTCATGGTTATGTCATTTTCTTGATAAAACAACTTTGAAAACACAGTGTAATGGCTTCTTCAAGCACTACTAGGAGTATCAATATTAATTCTGAAGGTATAACCCGATATAATTTTTCATCTTTTATGCTACAATTTCTTATCAAGTGTGCTTATCAATTGTCATATACTCATATTATACGACTAAGTTATCTACTTTGTATGTTTTTACTTCTATTGTTATCTTGCATGTGTAATTTTATTTACACTTGAGCATATTAGAAACGCTTTTTGTGTTGGGTCATTCAAGATGTCGAAAAGCCTAAGCGAATTATGAATTGCTTCAAATAATATACACATCTAAACTCTAAAGCATAAATTAATCTTCAATTAGAACTCTTAATTAACACCTACCACTCTCGTGAGTTACTCACGCACTACCAGCAACTAGGGGTGTTATCGGGTCGGGTTATCGGGTGTATCGGGTCGGGTTGTATCGGGTTTTGGACAAAAAAATATGACCCGCAACCCGACCCTATAAGGGTTCGGGTTATCGGGTTCGGGTCTTATCGGGTTCGGGTTATATCGAGTCAATTCGGGTTGGCATAATTTTTATACAAAGAAAAAATATCAAGCCATTTCACTTGCAAATTCTTTTAGTTCATTAAAATTTTTGAAGAATATAAAACATTTTTCTTTGATTTGTATGAAAAATCCAACAGTAGGCAAATTAATGTACTTGTAAATTCGTTAGAAAAACATTAAGAGTATAAAACTTTCTCTTTGATGAATGAGAAATCCAACAGTAGGCGAAATAAGAAGCAAAAAGTAATAAACAACATTCTAAACAATAACAAAAGTTATTCATAAATTCTTCCATTTATATCAGTGAAAGTGGACACTTACATCTTTGTTGCACTTATATCAGTGAAATTTAGCATTACATGTGAAAGAGCAATAATGTTCATCAAGAAGAAAAACAATATGCCGTATTTTTTCAAAAGATGAACTTTTTTTTGTCAACAATAAGTTTGATGCAATAAGAATATTCATTCTAGAACTCGTCAATCACCACTAAGATCAGGTTAATCAAACCTTGTAGGAATTGATCTAACTGTGAACTCAGTGATGATATATCAGGTATAGGACTTTAAAGTGTTATTGGGCTTAGAATGAAAAAAGAACGAGGAAGGCTTATACAATTATCAGGTTATCGGGTTGAACCCGAACCCGATAACGTATGAAAAATATAACCCTAACCCGACCCTATAAGGCTATCGGGTTGGTCGGGTTGGCCCGATAGACCCGATAAGCCGACTTGAACCCGAATGAACCCGACCCTATAAGGCATTATCGGGTTCGGGTCGACCCATTTGACACCCCTACCAGCAACTAGAGGAGAGCAATAAAACCGAAAAATCCACCTTAAAAAACCGAACCAATTCTAAAACCAATGGTACGGTTTTTGTTTTTAAAAAAACCAAAAGTTTTGGTTTGGTTTTTGGTTTTTGGTTTTATATGAAAACCCAAACCGCCGCATACTAATATTCATATAACTAATAAAAAATACATACGTATTAGTTTTGATACAAGTAATCACCAAAGTTTAAAAACTAAGAGATTATATATTTGTAACATGTGTTTATTAATCTAACACTATAATAAATTCGTAAAGTTAGTTTTTTTTTTTTTTTTTTAATTTCTTATATGTTCGCTCATCTCATCTTTATATACATGTTATGTTATCTTAATATTTTACGACAAAATATTCAACTTATATTCTAGGATTTCTTGATTTAGGTTTTGGTGTTCAAAAAATATCTTTATTCAGATATCAGAAAAATTTATTAAAAGGTTGGGTTTTAAGATATGTCAGTTTTTGAAGTCATACAAAAGTTTCCCGATAACTATAGATATTTGTATATTCAAATATATAAACTATTATTCGAAATTTCGGATATCCAAATTTAAGGAACTTAGCTAAAATAATGGGTCTAATACAAAACCATCATCTCAAATTTTGGATATCTGAAGAAAAAAAATGAAAACCGAACTGCAAAAAATCAAAAACCAAACCAAACTTTTAGTGCGGGGTTTGGTTTTAAAAAATTAAAACCGGATTTTTGGTTTAGAGTTTGGTTTTAGCCAAAAACCGCCCCAAACCGCACCATGGTCAACCCCTACCAGCAACAACAATGGCATCAATGAGGGTATGAACCCAACATTTCTATCTTATTTGTTATTGTCTCCATCTTAAAATAATTATCCCCCAAAAAT
Organism: Artemisia argyi; assembly: GCA_030686995.1. Taxonomy (NCBI): domain Eukaryota; kingdom Viridiplantae; phylum Streptophyta; class Magnoliopsida; order Asterales; family Asteraceae; genus Artemisia; species Artemisia argyi. The sequence continues at coordinate 29,136,864 of CM060685.1, forward strand.
TATCATTTTTTCATTCTTAATTTTTGCATAGTAACAGTTTAACTTTAACTAATTAATTACTTATGTCTTTACACTTTGTAATAATTAATAACTTCAAGTAAAGATAATATGATAAATTATATCAAACTTTCATATCTATTTTTAATAGTGAACAATGAATTTGGAAAAACTCAAAAAAAACAAAGGTGGACAAATAATTTGGGACAAAGGGATTTTTTTTAAACAACTAAATATTGCCCTATCTTTATTTTTGTTCGAAAATAATTTTGGATGTCGTTCAAATCATTTTGTAAGATCTAGGGCTAAGCTTTGAATTATAATCGTACATGTAGTACTTAATTACAGATGTGCCTACTCATCTCTTAATATTTGACCTGAATACAAATCCAGATCCTAAATTTCTCTACCAAATACCTTTTGTAGTACCTAAATAATTCCCTTGGCTCGAAACACTCCATCGAAACAGCCCCTTAATACTTACTAATAATGTGCCATAAAGCACACAAATTTCTCTATTAAATGTAGAGCATTGATTGGTATAACTTATGGCTAGTGATATATACACATATATATTTACTTCATAGTTCATACACATAAAATTTGCTTGTATGAGCCTAATGGTCCTACACTCCTCACACTATATTTTATGTGTATGAAGTAAATATATATTTGTAGATATCACTAGCATAATAATAAGAATAATAATAATAATGATAATAATAATGATGATAATAATAATAATAATAATAATAATAATAATAATAATAATAATAATAATAATAATAATAATAAACTTTATTTGTGTTTGCGGAACATTGTTCAGTATTTGCTTGTCTATGTTTTCAGAAATTGGATGTGTTTTTTTGTAGAAAAGTGTTCCAACATTTTGAAAATGTATTTAGGTGGTGTTGTATTATTATTATTATTATTATTTTCTTTTATTAATTTCAGAAAAATGAGGTGATTGAAAAGTGAGGAGGAAAACCAAAGAAAAGTATTATTTCACTTTTTTGAAATAATGTTCTAATTATAAATGTAGATTTTTAATTTTTTTTATATACAAATATGGATTTGGACATGTTTTATGTTTTTTCTAGTTGTGGATTTTTTTGATTTTCTGTTATTTTTACGTGGATAACCCTTGTGTTTTAATTTTATATGAAATAATTTACATTACTAATGTTTAACATTATTTCAACAACAAAGTTACTGTAATCCATAACATTGTGGTGACAAAAAACATATAACCGAAAACTATTATTCGTCAAAAAGTTTGGTTACATTTATTCCACTTGTGCAACAAGCAAGTACCCTTGCTAATATACAATAAATTAAATGTTCTAATGTCATACATATATTGTACGATACTGATCACTTCATGTCACATGTCATTTTTATATGCTTTAATCCATTTTTATTGACTTCGGTGCTTAGAGATTAAGTTCACACCATGCATGCTAATTTACATCCGTCGTTCTGTTATAGATCATGTTAGAGTACTTGTCGCCTACAATGGGAAATGGAGATGGGACGGAAAAAAGTGGTTGTTCGAGAATTCCAAGGGTTCAATAATGGCCTTGTCTAAGCATTTAACGTTATCGCAGATAACTAACATCCTATACGCAAAGTTCAATGTTGATCAAAGTTTTTATCGTTTAAAGTTGGAGGTTCATTTCAGAGCTAGATCTCCTTGGTTTCCTATTATAGAAATTGAAGATGATCATGATCTTTCCGTGTTCATCTCAGAATCTTCGAAAACAAAACTTCCTTTATGTGTCACACGTGTGGCAAAAGTTTTGTATTTTGAAGGAGCTGAACATGGGCGCAAAGGTAGTTCTCCGTGTATTTCCTTAATAAAAAAAAAAAACGTAGATCCTATGATATGCTCATAAACAATATCGTTTAAATACTCATTTTTATGATGTAGTATTGAAAAAACTTTTAATTTAGCATATTTGGTTCAGAATAATCATGGGTTATAAATACATTCACTAAGAATATAGATGGGGATGCTATAAAGCCAAAGTCAAAAACGATTTTTGATAAACGAAATATGTTGAAAAAATCTAATAAATGTCACAAGTTAAAGATTAAAATAATATAATTCACTTGAAAAGAAGTTAAATTCTTTTTACGTCTAGTTTTGATGATTTTTTTTTTTTTTTTATGTTAACTAAAAAATATTTGTTCATCAAAATATTTTTTTCTTTCAACGAAACGAGGTAAAAGTTATCTTTGTATTGCAACAAAATTAATTTATCTTCCGATTGAATTTGATTAATATTTGATAATATGTCATCTAATAGTAACCGAGTTTTATGAGTGTTCTAATTTGGTCACTCAAACTTTATATCAACCACAAAGACTATCCAAGTTTCAAATTTATTCCATAAATTCTTGTTAAATGATAATGTTTAAAGTGTCCATATATGCATCATCATGATGTTGTACCTTAGTAATAAACACCCACATATACGAATTTAACTACTCTCAACTAACTTTATGTACAATAAATTTGTGCAACTCTGAACAAAAAAATAATCACGAAATAATAACTAAGTTTGACAAGTGTTCCGTTCAAGTCACTCTAACATAAAGATTACACAACAATGCAACAATCTTGAGACTTTGAGTGGTTTTTATAATCATAATAAAGTTAGAGTGACCAAATTGAAACAAATCTAAAACTTGGTTACCGGTTACTATTTGATGATTTTCATCCTTAATTTTTTTCTAAAAATGTCCGTGCATTGCAACTGAATTAAGTATAATATTTTATAAAAATGTTTCTTCAGATGATGACAGGGTAGGAAAGAGTCTATTTAAAGCTATTGAGGAGGATGATTGGGTGAAAGCCCGAGAAATCGTGAACACAGGGGAAATTACATGGACCACAAAATTAGATGATTTGGGCAATACAGCACTCCACTTTGCTGTCGGTAGATATAAAGATAATGAGGCTGTTAAGGATATACCATTGGGTATAAACAACGAGTTACTTGTAACCACCGTAAATATTCTTGGAATGAGCCCAGCGCACACTGCTGCATATTTTGGCAACACAGAAGCTTTGAAGATAATGTTGGACTCTAACCCAAAATGTTTATTCATTCAGGATAATAAGGGTGATTTAGCGATCCATTACGCTCTTGCGATTCCAGAGTTAAAAACTTTTCACTATTTGTTTAAGCAAATGAAGAGTTATAAAGTCGAGTTTGGCACATACTTAAGAGGCATGCATGGTCTTGAGCTTTTGCGTTTAGTAATTGAGACAAGATTAATTGGTATGTACATTTTCTATCCCTTTTTTTTTTCAAATTCTAGCGAAAGATTAAAATATATTAGAAATAAATTGATAACACATATTACGGTACTATTTGATTACAGATGTAGCATATGAGTTGATCAACGACTACCCAAGCATGGCTACAACAGTTTACAAGGATGACAAAACTGCATTAGACTGTATCGTGAGAAAGCCAGAGTTATTTTATAGTGGAACACATTACAACTTGTGCCAAAGATTTGTTTACCACCGTAAGTCTTTGAATCATAGTTTATCGCTTGAGCCCCCAATAATATCTCTATAACTAATTATCCATTCGTCATTCGCCAATCAAATAATGCATTTAACTAATCGCGGATCATGATAAATTATCTCAAATATATACTTAAAATTTTGTTCTAACTTGTATAACTCAAAATCAATTGCTGAATGGTTTTGGTCGATGTTTTATATAATTCTAGATAACTAATTAACGCTTATATTTGTATTGAAGTTGTTCCTATCGAGAGTAGCAACTTTGGTAGTAATGATACGGCAGACGAGGAGAACCAAGAGAAACCCAAGAAGGATAAGTTTGTTACCAAGTACACGAGGAGGTGTCTCCACGACGGTATGCTATATATATGAACTATGTGATTCCAAAAATCTAATAGAATCCAACCATGCATATTACGAGTGATTTGTTTATGGTTAAGCAACATTTTAACTTTGGCATCAACATACCTTGGAGTAATATTATGTATGTACTTCTCTTTTATAAAAATTTAGTTTATTGACAAATCATATCTATTTTTTGTGTAGTCATCTCTAGGATTTGTGTCAAATTATGGGAGACAACACTGCTGCATGGTAAGCACAAGCTTCCACCGAACTAATCATTCTTATAAACATAGATCTTTTGACACCGAAAGAACTCATTATGGGGAAAACGGGCTACACCGATAGCCAGATGTGTTGATAATCTATCGATAATGGCTGTTATCTATCGGTATTGACTGATTCCTAAAATCAGCTACAAAATTGTCCATTAAGATAATTCGCTGCTAGTGTTACACATGCTATGTTGAAGGTATTGGTTAACATATAATGATTGAAGGGCATTTACATCATACGATCATAAAAATCCGTGTGTGTAATTTTTGCTTGAACATGAGTAATTATCAAAAACAATAAACTGAAGGCTTGTTGTCAACTTGCTCTTTAAATTTATTTATTTATTTATTTATTTATTATTATTATTATTATTATTATTATTATTATTATTATTATTATTATTATTATTATTATTTTAACTTTGAAGCTTAAAACAATGTTTACTATTTTATTAATCACAGTACCGCACGTTAAGCACCTCAAGGACGATAAAGTAAACCACAATACAACTGTTAAGCTACTCAGGCGTATATGCAAAGAAGTTTATAGAGCACATACATCAAGTGATATTAAACGTTTTTATAGCTCTCCAATTTTTTTAGCTGTGGAAAATAACACCGATGAAGTAATAGATGTGATGACAACATATTTTCCACAAGCATATTTGTTTCAAAAAGATGGGCAGGATATCTTTATATCGACAATCTTGAACCGAAGCGAAAAGGTTTACAGCTTCATTATGGATCATATGCATAAACTCTTTTTTTTGGTAAAGAATCATATACACGAACTTAATGCCTTAAAGCTTGTCATGGATGTTGATGGTAACAATATATTGCACATGGTTGGACGTTTGGCCCCTACACACAAACTTAATGCAGCTTCCGGTGCAGCTCTTCAAATGCAACGAGAGTTGCAGTGGTTTGAGGTGAGCTTGTTTCTCTAGCTAGATTATTAAAGCACAGCATATGTTAAAGTAGTACACAGTTACACAACATCACTGGAAAATCTTTCTCATTGCCATATAACAAGTAATAAATAATAATAGAGCGTTTCCAATATTTAGTTTTATTTACTTGGTTGAATATGATTTGAACTACAGGAAGTGAAAAAAAGGGTGCCACTAGCACTTACACGCGCACTGAACATTTTTGAAGAGACACCAATGATGGTATTTCGAAAAGCGCACAAGGAACTAAGAAAGGATGGGGAAGAGTGGATGAAAAAGACAGCCGATTCATACACAATCACGGCGGCACTCATCATCACAATAGTTTTTGCGGCTGCAATCACTGTACCTGGTGGAAACAATGATAAGACTGGGAAACCAATTTATGAGACCAAACCGAGCTTTATCATATTTGCCGTTGCAGATGCAATCTCATTGTTCACAGCCACCACTTCCTTGCTGTTGTTTCTATCCATTCTCACAGCACGTTATGCAGATGAGGACTTTCTTTACATGTTGCCGATGAGATTAATATATGGTCTTGTGATGCTATTTGTGTCGGTGACATCCATGATGATAGCCTTTAGTGCAACATTATATATTATGTTTGAACAAGGAAAAGCATGGATTTTGATTCCGATAGCTGCATTAGCATGCCTACCAATTGCTTCGTTCGTGACATTACAGTTTCCGTTGCTTGTGGAGCTTATATCTTCGACATATGGTCATGGATACTTTGGTAAGGAAAAAGATTGGCAATCAAGTGCTAATGCCAAAAAAAAGAAAAGGGCCTGAGAAACATGATTACCGTTATTAATATTTGCTATGTTAAAACTTTATTTTGTAATTTGAAATTTGTAAACTATTGGGAGAGACGGTTGTTGTTGATTATAACTATAGTTTGATCACTTTATGTGATACCCCAATTTACGTTCTATGATTATAAAAGATAAAGAGTAAAATACACCATTCATCCCTGAACTTGTACCAAAACATCATGCCGAGTCTAAATAACTTTTTTTTATCAGCAGAGGTCCCTTTTCCATGTTTTAATATATCATTCCCTTTTAACATAAACCAGGACCCCACATACACATAATGTAACCATAAATCCAGTCACGATGACAAACCTAATTAAATCCCTAAAAAATCAAACTTTCCACTTATTCAGTAACTATAACATTGCGTTCTTGAGTTTTGTTATTAAAGAAAAATAAAGAAATGTAAAGTAAATACTCCCCCCCCCCCCCCCCCCCCCCCCATCCCAAGGGAGGAAACACTTTATCGGAAAGAAGAAAGATGGAGAGGGAAAAAAGAGAGAAGTAAAGATGGGAGGAATAAGAAATGATTTTTTTTATATTGTATTCCTGAGTTGGAAAGAAAAGAGGGGGATGTAAGCAATAAAAGACTTTAAATTCAACTTCACTCCATTTCATCCCAATTTGGAAATAAGATTAGGAGAGTAATTTTGGTGTAATTTACTACCCTTTACTTTCTTCTCCTCTCTTAAAAAATCCTAAAAAATCTCATAAACACAATTTTCTTCTATTACCATTTCAAATCTTTCCCTTTCACTACAAAAAATAACCTCGGGAACAGAGTATTAATAATTAACAAAAATACACTAACTTTCATTTCGTTTCTTTTTTTTTTCCTCCTTAAGTGCTACTCGAGAACATAACTTTTTCTTTTCCTTTTCATTTTCTTTCTTTTTTTTTCCCTAACTCTAACTCGAGAACAGAGTGTAAATCCAATCACGATCCCCATTCGAAATCATCCAGTTCTTCAAAATCTCTAATTTCTACAACAATAGCAAACCTAAATCCATAGAAAAATCAAACACAGTCATTGCAGTGAAAGATTTGAGGAGTCGCCGCCCTTCACATGATCAAAGTAATCAAAGGTCCATTAAAGTTCTGAAACAAAACCACGAATTTAGATCGAAGATATTGTGTTTCATATGTTTACCTTAAAACACATAAATCTTTGCCCTTGTATAAACACATGAACTATGGATCTGACGCCACAGTTGCTACTCGACTAAAATAACTCCATGAACATCTTTGTAACTCTATCAATATTATCAATTAATGAGGTAAATATATTATATGTAAAATCTTGTTACAAATTAGGGCAATTCAAAAATTAGGGTTTATAAAGAAAAATTGAGGATTTAAGAATAAATGTTTGATTTTAATAATTGTGTTAGGGATTCAGAAATCTCGTCTGAACACTCGACCATGATCGAATCCATCCAAACCCTAATTTCAAGCTCCACGTGATGACGCTGATTTGATAATACGTGAGCAATTTCTTGTCCCAAGATTGGTGGTTTGTGATCAACTTGGTTCTCAGGTCACATTTCCGCCTTCATCATATTTTCATGCAAAACTTGCGCCTAACTAAAACTATCAAAAGAAATCTTGTTTTATATGAAGTCACAGACACCAGCAAGCATTTTATGCTTTGACCTTTGATTTGACCAAATACGTTGTTTAATGTCAAACAGGCTAGATTCTTATTGGCCAAGCTGAATCCATCAGCAACATACAATAACGAAATGCCTGCTGGAATGGATGTCATCTTCACGGATGATGTGAACCTCCAAGTTTTCTTTGAACATCTACAGAAGCTGGCAGTGCAATCTTCGAAACCCATGGGTGATCAGTTGTGCAGCATAAATATTTTCTCTTTCATAACATGGTTCTATTCTAGTATGTTTGAGATGAGGTCTTACATTAAAGACCAATCATTTTATTAAAGGTTTCACAGCAAGAATGGGTTCATGAGCATTGAGAAAATGGTTATTTTGAGGATGTAAGTTAACGACAGAGCAGTATGTGGTCACTGTGATATTTACAGTGTGATGGTTTTGTAAGTTATTTGTGAGATTATAGTATCTTTATTGTGTATCGAACTTTAAAGTTATATATTGAAGTATCTTTATTGTGTATCGAACTTTATTGTGTATCGGATTATAATTCGGACTTGTATTTCTAGACTTGCACAATTTATATTTATAAATTTTTCATAAAAAGATTAAAAAGATGATAGTTCATCCATGAAATAAATTCTAGTAACTAAGATTCTATGTATTTGGAAACAAAATGAATTTACAATAGGCTGAATTAAAATGTTATACGTTCGTTAACATAAAGATTACTTCCTTCTCTTATACAAATCACTTTGTGATGTGCATTAGTTTGAAGGAAGAAAAGAATAATTCAAGAGGAAGATTTTCTGAGAAAGAAAAGCATCAAATTAAACTCCCTTCACTTCAATTCCTTCCTTTATTGAAAAGCCAATAAAGAACACAAAGTCTATAAATTCCCTTCATGGTTATGTCATTTTCGTGATAAAACAACTTTGAAAACACAGTGTAATGGCTTCCTCAAGCACTACTAGGAGTAGCAATATTAATTCTCAAGGTATACCACGATATAACTTGTTAGAGTTTGACAATCAAATAACACATATTGCGGAAGCTAGGATCAAGTATAATACATAAATATTAACTAAAACATAAATAGTAAACGTACCCGATGCACTTCAAATAAACCTTGATTCTTGGACAATAAGATCAATGATAAACCCCTTACCGTTTTGTTTATCGATCTCTTGATAATTACTAAAGTAAGTAATTACCTCGTTCTTGTACACACAAACTACCAACGAATAAAGGTTTGTTGCAAGTAAACAAAACACTTAAGTTTTAGTCTTGACAAAATCGACCCAAGAACCCTTGGAGGGGGTTGGACGATCGGCCAAGGAACAAAGATAGAAAACAAGGATTTTAGGGTTAGAGTGTGTGCACAAAAGATGTGAAAGTCTAACCCTTGGCCTTGTATATATACTAGATGATTTCTTGGTGATCAAGCAAGGCATGGGTCGACCCATGTGTGTGGGCTTCGACCGGGCTAGGCACCCCCATGGGGTTTCTAGATCCTTCTTGACTCCCAAGTTTCACTCTAGTCCTTATCTTTCGCTATTAACGATAGTTAGTCCATACGGTTAATAACTAACGACCGTTTAGTCCATTAAGTGTTATAAATATATATATTCAATACATTTAATATATACATATTTATTTTTACATTATTCTTGTTTGTAAAGTGTGCAATCCCGAGGTCTCGGGTTCGATCCTAGACATTTACTTATTAATGTTTATACGTAACATTTAACAGCTCCCACTCGTATATCCATTAATAGTAAAATGACATTGGTTAGCGTCTTGCAACACTCCAATGCCCCTAGTTCAATCCGAGCTAGGTTTCCTGGAAAAACCTTTAATGATTCATCATTATAATTATCCTTTCATTACTAATACCACATTAATAAAGATGTGAGTTTCTTTATTAAATTTATGTTTCTCATTTCTTTATGATTGAACAAAATTACCAAAACATCTGAACGTATTCCAGATAGACTTTGGGCATGGCCATGCAAACATTTTGTCAACCCTACGAGGAGCCCAGCAGTATTAAACTTCTAAACAAATCAGAAGGAATAAATTCTTTCTTGACTACAAGAATAACCCATGAACTTTGCAACACTTCTGAAAACAACCCTTATAACTCCCTGTTACGGTGAGCGGTAGATTGCTTCACAAAAATGCACTACATCCATGACACTTATCTGGTATCTCAAGTCTGAGGATAACTTTAAATATGATTCTCATATTAAATATTAAATCATATTGTTGGGATAAGTCCAATATTCAATTCATCGAATATCATGTGAAATTGGTATGACTACGCATCAATATACTTTCAAGTATATCCTAAACCAATACTCAAATTTGTCTTAGTTTAACGATATTCCCATATCATTAATCGACAATGGACATTTAGAATAATAAATTATTTATGGATCTTAAACATGCAAATATAGGATATATTATTAAGACAATGATAAATAAACATAAAACATATTTTATTTCATTAAAATAATAATTGTACGTTACATCCTTTATCCAAACACTAATCACAAATGGGCATGAAACTTTCAGCTAATCTAAGTCCTACACCTTCAGCATGCTTGTAAAGCTTGGTGCCAGGTAGAGGCTTTGTTAATTGATCTGCCAAGTTATCATCTGTGTGAACTTTGAGCATTTCGATTTCACCTATTTCGACTTGTTCTCGAACATAGTGATGCTTAATCGGGAAATGTCTGGTGCCTTTCATGATTCCAGGCTCATTGGCAAATGTAATTGCAGCTGAATTGTCACAATACATTTTAATAGGTCTTTGAATCGAAGGCATAACTCCAAGCCCTGAAACAAACTTCCTAATCCAAACAGCTTCCATTGCAGCTTCTGAAGCAGCTATATACTCACTTTCTGTAACAGACATCGCTAGTACACTCTGCTTTCTGCTCCTCCAATCCACAGCTCCTCCATTAATGACAAAGACATAACCCGTCTGAGACTTCGTATCATCCTTATCACCTTTCCAAGAAGCATCGCAGTAACCTGTAACATCAAGTTCTGCTGATGGATTTCCCCCATAAACCAAGAACATCTCTTTAGTAGCCCTAAGATACTTAAGAATATTCTTAACAGCAGTCCAGTGAGCTACACCTGGATTTTGCTGATATCGACTGGTTAAATTCTGAGCAAACGCTACATCAGGTCTTGTACTTTTCACCGCATACATAATAGATCCCACAGCCGAAGCATAAGGGACTCTTTTCATGCGTTGCACCTCTGCAGGTGTTGAAGCACAAACCTTGTTGCTCAAGCCATGTTGCTCTTGCATCGGCAAATATCCTTTCTTGGAATTTTGCATACTGAATCTCTTCAATATTTTATCAATGTAAGCACTTTGGCTTAATCCAATTAATCGCTGAGATCTATCTCTATATATCTTGATTCCCAGAATAAATGCAGCTTCCCCTAAATCTTTCATAGAAAAACACTTTCCAAGATATGCCTTAACCTTTTGCAAACTTGGAATGTCGTTTCCCATGATCAATATGTCATCAACATATAATATAAGGAAAATTACATTACTCCCACTAACTTTGTGATATACACATGGCTCATTAAGATTTTGAGTGAATCCATACTTTTTAATTTCACCATCAAATCTCTTATTCCATTGTCGTGATGCTTGCTTTAATCCATAAATGGATCTTTTAAGCTTGCATACACGATTTGGGAATTCTGGATTTACATACCCCTCAGGCTGCGCCATATAGATGTCTTCATCTAGGCGACCATTTAAGAAGGCAGTTTTTACATCCATTTGCCAAATCTCATAGTCATAGTAAGCGGCTATGGCTATAAGAATCCTAATTGCCCTTATGTCAGCTACAGGAGAAAAGGTCTCCTCATAGTCAACACAAAAAGTTTGTGTATAGCCTTTAGCTACACAACGGGCCTTATAGGTGTGTACAACGCCATCCATGTCAGTCTTTTTCTTGTAGAGCCATTTACTCCCAACTAGTTTGGCACCCGGAGGTAGGTCTACTTCTTCCCAGACATCATTGTCTTCCATGGATTGCATTTCCCCATCCATAGCTTCTTTCCATTTGGCCTTTTCAGGTCCATTCATGGCAGCTTTATAACTTGTAGGCTCATCAAGATCACCCAGTATATTCTCATCACTCTCTACATTAAGACATAGACGAGTAGGAGCTTTTACTGGTCTTGTTGACCTACGAATGGGAATCACTTCATTTTCAGGTGGAGGACCTAAACTTTCAGGTTCTACCGGAAGTTGGTTAGTGTTTTCAGAAGGTGCTACATCTTCTTGACCGTCTTCCAGATCATATACTCTCCCACTGAATTCTTGAGATATGAGCTCCCTTTCAAGGAAGTCTCCATACCTTGCAACAAATACTTTGTTTTCAGGTGGGTAATAAAAGTAGTATCCCATAGTTTCCTTAGGGTATCCTATGAAGATGCACTTCACAGATCTTTGTTGGAGTTTGTCTGCTGAGTCACGTTTAACATACGCCTCACAACCCCAGACCTTTAGATAAGACAGGTTAGGAGCTTTTCCAGTCCATACCTCATATGGTGTCTTATCAACCTTCTTTGTTGGAACCATATTTAGAATGCGAACCGCAGATTCTAAGGCATAATCCCAAAACGAGAAAGGAAGAGTTGTTAGATTATACATAGATCGTATCATGTCTTGCAATGTACGATTCATTCTTTCAGATACACCATTTTGTTGTGGAGTATATGGAGAAGTAAGGTGCTGGACAATTCCCTCCTTTGCTAGATAATCTATGAACTCCTGACTCAGGTATTCACCACCTCTATCGGATCGAAGAGCTTTAATCTTCTTTCCAAGTTGCAACTCTACTTCTGCTTTAAACACTTTGAATGTTTCAAATACCTCATGTTTATGTTTAAGTAAATAAACATAACCATAACTGCTGTAATCATCCGTGAATGTTAAGAAGTAGCTAGCACCCCTCCTTGACACATGTCTAAGTGGTCCACACACATCTGTGTGAATAAGACCAAGTAGATCATTCGCCCTTTCAATCATATTTTTAAAGGGTTTCTTAGTCATCTTTCCAGCAATGCAAGATTCGCATTTATCAAATGATTCATCATTGATCTTATTTAAAAGCCCATCATGTTGCAGCTTTTTCATGCGATCTTTGCCAATGTGAGCAAGTCGACAATGCCAAAGATAAGACGAATCCAGACCTTTCTTGATTCTCTTATTGTTGATGCTATACATTGAATTATTTTTAACAAAAGCATTATCATTATCATTCATATCAATTTCAAATACACCATTCACAGCAATAGCATTAAAATAAAAAACATCATTTAAAGAAACTGAAATTCCATTGCTTGAAATAGTATGATGAAAACCAAGGTTTAACAAACATGAAAATGAAATTACACCTCTAACAATTGACGGTGCATAATCACAATTATTTAAAGATAGTACTAGGCCCGAAGGCAACACTAAATTAAAAACTCCTATAGCTTCAACTCCTGCATGCGCTCCGTTACCAACGTGCAAGAATTGTTGTCCATAGGCCAGCTTTCTCTCAACTCTAAACCCCTGCAAGGTATTGCAAATATGAATGCCACATCCCGTATCATATACCCATGAATTCAATTTAGGAGTAAGAGTGAATAATTCAATCATAAAGAACGCACCTGATGTGCTGGGGTTACCAGCATCATTCCCCTGCTTCTTGAGTCGCAAGTCATGAATGTAGAGAGGGCAATTGCGCTTCCAATGGCCCTTTTCATGACAATGGTGACAAGCCTGATCATTCTTGTTTGGTGGATTCACCTTGTTCTGCTTAGGCTGATGTTGCTTCATCTTGGGTTGAGGTTGATAGGCCATGACCTGCTTGCCTTTATCACCTTTACCTTTGCCTTTGTTCACATGCGATTTCTTCTGGATTCTCCCCCATGAATTGCCAACACTTGTGGGGTAGGAGTCTTGACCTTGGCTGGTAGACTTTTCTCATAATCAACAAGCAATGTGAGTAATTCTGAGACTGTCTTCCCCGAGCAATGCATGTTGAAGTTCTGCACAAAACCAGCAAAATCCCTGTTGAGGGATCTGTTGATCAAGTGCACTTGCGCATTGTCGGGGTAACCAAAACCAATTCTGTGAAGTTGATCAAAGGAATCTTTCATCTCATCCACATAATTGGCTACTGGTTTACCATCACCATGCTTGCAGTTGTGTAGCTTGTCAAGTTCATCATACAATTCAACTGCAGGTGACTTCTCATAAGATTGCCTGAGGTTATCAAGCATATTCTTAGGAGACGAGTACTCATACTTCTTTTGTAATTGAGCACTCATGCTAGTGAGCATTAAACAAGCAACCTTAGCATTAGTCACCTTCCATTCTGCCTTTGCTTCTGGTGTTGCAGTAGCAGCAGGTTCAGCAGGGCATTCTTCGGTCACATAATCAATCTTACCAGACGCCCTCAAGACAATTCTGAGCGAACGGTACCAGTCATTGAAATTCTTTCCAGTTAGTTTGTCCCTCTCAAGATGACTCTTGAAAGCAGAAATCACAGTTTGGTTATCGGGTTGAGCCATATCTACAGATAAAGTTCAAATATTAGTATTTTCGATAATCAATATCTTCAAGAAAATAAAATACCCAAGGCTATATTCATATAACCAACTAATTTTCTTGAAAATCTAGGATCCAACTTTACATAGATTCCACCACATCAGTTGATCTGCTAGTGGTGAAAGTACAAAAGTTGGTAATCTGTCGAACAATAATTGGCAAACAAGATTTCCAATTCCTAGATCATTATGGGATTTACTACAAATTGATTCATCAATTTGCCTTGTAAGCATGTTTCATCCCATCTCATGCCTTAAGTTCTAGGTCTCACGCATAACTTAATTAAGTCGTCTACCTTAGAAACTGTAAAATTACAATTATGGTCTCACGCGTTAAAAGAATTTTACCTTGTTATAGTAATTTAGCCTATGTCTCACGTTTACTAAATTAAAATTCCAAGTGTTTCTTATAGATAGATGGCACGTAACTTAAATTATTAAGGGTATTAATTTTTGATATGTCAATCAAAAATATGTACAAAGATGCATGCACTCATCTTTATAACATAAGTTTTCATAAAAACTTTTTAATTCCGATTCGTGAAATTAATACACAAAGTTTTACTTGAGGTTTATGCCAAAACCCTAAGATGACTTTCTACAACATATGATTTTAAAAGTAATTCGTTTAAGACATATTCAAGATTGTGATAACCAAGGAAGACTCTAAGGCTCTTTTCTAAGCCTTCAAATCACGGTTATGAATATCATCTTAAAAGACTTAATTTTAAAAGCATATTTGCACAAAACATCATTCAAGTAAAAGTTTATGGATTCAATCTCAAAATAGTAATAAAGTTTGAATTTTGCTAGTCTCGCCTGGGAGCTGATTACCGTGCGAATCGGACCACGATTGGCAATAAGACCTTGCAAGATTCTTACTTTATCACTTTAGGGTTTCACAATTATTAGTCCGTATTAATTTTCTTTATGAAAACAACCCTTTTATTGCTTACAACAAGTCCAACTAAAAACAATAAAACAAGTATCAAAGAAAATCAAAACAACCAATAATAAATAAGTGAAACAATTAGCCACATGCAATCCGTATTAGAAAAGATCCTAATAAAATCAATTCTAGGTATAATTATGCATGTAATCAACTAAGGTCTTCCCCTCTTAATGGAGGTGAGTCACATACATTGACGAATCAATTGCGTAGGCCAAAGCTAAAAACATACCACATAGCATATATTAATTGATTTTAATAAGTATTGGAGTCTTCCCCAATTTAAGATCTATCTTAACATGTGATAAATAAAACAAGATCCATGACAAACATGCATGTAAGTCACGGATTAAAACCTAACAATTAGCAATTAGGTCACAAGATACGTTCAATTAACCGGTTAATGACCTAGGGTTTCTAGTGATTACACATAATCTTAGATAACCACAAAACCCTAATTAGGGTTTCATGGAAAAATCGACCCCCCCCCCCAAAATTAGGGTTAGGGTTTCGTAATTTTTAGAAAAAAAATAGGAAAAAACCCTAGATAAAAAAAAACATGTATCTAAAACAATTAAAGATCCGGTTTTTATTACGTTTTAGTAATCAATTACATGTTATACATGGCTCGTGATGCCACTGTTAGAGTTTGACAATCAAATAACACATATTGTGGAAGCTAGGATCAAGTATAACACATAAATATTAACTAAAACATAAATAGTAAACGTACCCGATGCACTTCAAATAAACCTTGATTCTTGGACAATAAGATCAATGATAAACCCCTTACCGTTTTGTTTATCGATCTCTTGATAATTACTAAAGTAAGTAATTACCTCGTTCTTGTACACACAAACTACCAACGAATAAAGGTTTGTTGCAAGTAAACAAAACACTTAAGTTTTAGTCTTGACAAAATCGACCCAAGAACCCTTGGAGGGGGTTGGACGATCGGCCAAGGAACAAAGAAAGAAAACAAGGATTTTAGGGTTAGAGTGTGTGCACAAAAGATGTGAAAGTCTAACCCTTGGCCTTGTATATATACTAGGTGATTTCTTGGTGATCAAGCAAGGCATGGGTCGACCCATGTGTGTGGGCTTCGACCGGCCTAGGCACCCCCATGGGGTTTCTAGATCCTTCTTGACTCCCAAGTTTCACTCCAGTCCTTATCTTTCGCTATTAACGATAGTTAGTCCATACGGTTAATAACTAACGACCGTTTAGTCCATTAAGTGTTATAAATATATATATTCAATACATTTAATATATACATATTTATTTTTACATTATTCTTGTTTGTAAAGTGTGCAATCCCGAGGTCTCGGGTTCGATCCTAGACATTTACTTATTAATGTTTATACGTAACATTTAACATAACTTTTCATCTTTTATGATATATATGTTTTTTTTATCAAGTGTGCTTGTCATATTTTTTTTTTGGTAAAAGGTCAAAAGACCCGGTAAATATATTACTCCAAAAAACATTTAAGAACAACGGATATGAGTGAATCCCATATCTCAGCCCGTTACATAGGCGAAAAGCTTACATAACAAGATACTTCCTATTTTCTAGACAAGAATACAAACCACTACCACATCATATAGAAAAAAACTCGGACAAAAATAACTACTTCCAATTCCCCTGGAAGATCATGAATTTGCTTCGAGTAATCATCATAGTCATCAAACTCATTTTCACGCTCTTGACTTCTACCAAAAAGATTCGCAGATTCGTCGAACGTGTTAAGAACCTCCTCATCCTCACTATCAGAAACCACAACCTCACCCACCTTGGAAAATGGGTTAGCCCTCTTAGTGACAGAGGCAGACGGAACAGGATGACCATCATCATCCACAAGAGTACATTTCCCATCAATAAGAAGCTTTTCAAACTTACTAATTTTATCAACTAAAGGAGTAGAACCAACTTCCTTAGTTCCCATTGAATCACTCACAAGTGGTTCTTGTGATGTAGCACCGGTCTTAACCGACTTATCCACATTAACTTCCATTGTACTGCCAGTATCCACATCCATGTTGGTGTCATAAGTAGGAATACCAAACGTATCCGTATCATCCATATTAAGCGCATCAAATTGTTTTGATGTAGAGATCGTTGTTCCACTCGTACTAGCCACATCAGAAGTCTTCTTCTTACTATCATGTGTGCTTGTCATATTATACCACTAAGAGACCTACTTTGTATTTGTATTTATGTTGTTATCTTGTATGTGTAATTTTATTTACATATGAGCATATTAGAAACGATTTTTGTGTTGGGTCATTCAAGATGTTGAAAATCCTAAGCGAATTATGAATTGCTTCAAAAAATATACACATCTAAACTCTAAAGCATAGATTAATCTTCATTTAGAACTCTTAATTAACACCTATGACTCTATTGTCTTACTCAGGCACTACCAGCAACAACAATGACATCATTGAAGGTATGAACCCGACATTTCTATCTTTTTTATTATTGTCTCTGTCTCAAAATAATTGTCCCTCGACAATTATTGATTTCACTTTCTTAATTTTTGCATAATGACAGTTTAACTTTAACTTATTAATTACTTATTTCTTTACACGTTGTAATAATAACTTAAAGTAAGGATAATGCAATGAATTCCATCAAACTCCTATATCTGTTTTTAATAGTAAATAATTAATTTGGGACAACTCAATAAACAAAGGTGAACAAATAATTTGAGACGAATGGAGTATTTATTGTTTCCTATAAAGAACTGAATATTGCCCTATCTTTGTTGCTATAATTTCCTTGTAAAACATAATTTGTCATGTAATTTTTGTATGTGTCTTCAATTAATTCACTATCTATTAAATCTGAGACATTAGAAAATAATTTTGGATGTCGTTCAAATCATTTTGTAAGATCTTGGACTAGCTTTGAAGTATAATCGTACATGCAATACTTACGGTTGTGCCTACACACCCAACGAGGTTCATATAATTAATTATGTTACTCGTGTAAAATTATAGGTATGAGTGTAAATGATATAGATAGCTATGTGATTTTAGGTTTTAACAAACAAAACAAAAAAAAAAATAAATAAATAAATAAATAATGAGGTTATTATGGTGCCCACGGAAACTTCAATAAAGTTTTTGTAATATTTCTTGTGTTACTCGTCTAGATTACATGTATGACGTGTAGTTAAGTGTACATTTCAATCTCAAGATGAATTAACTCATGAATTCTAAAATATTTTATTTAGATTTAATTGGACTCTAATAAGAATGTAAAAATAATGTGATTAGATATAATGCAAAGAAAATAAGCAAGATATAAAGAAAAATGCTAAAGAAAGAGAAAAATATGAAAATTGTATTGAGGAAGATTAATCAACTTTATATAAATTGTGATTTTTATATTACACTTGGCATGTTCTTAGATATATATGTGTCAACATAAGGTGAAAGGAGATTAAGTTAGCTGATCATTTTATAATAGAATGAAATGACTAGGATACATAGGAGGATGTTCTACGCCCAACCCACAAAATTCAATATCGAAATTTTCATAAAAAATTCTTGAGATTATATAATTCCTAATTACAAGCGGATTAGATTATTATAGCTGATAATAATCATGTACAATAGTTTGTAAACTTAGTTGGTGGGATCTTTTGTGTTTTGTGATAATATATCTAAACATACCTTCAATCATATCACTTTTTGTGGTTTTGGCAAACTTTCCGGGCGAGTGAAATTAAAATTTTAAAATAACGCGAGGTAGAATTTTTAAACTAGTGTTAAGAAAGCATCTTCTTAAAATATACTTGTAATAAAAAGGTTTTTACTCTAACGTGTACATCAAATTTTCGCACTAAATCATTTATAATTAATAAAAAGTACATAATCATGCAATCAACAAAAAAATATAGCTAATACAATATATATCAACTTAGATTTATTTTAATTGCATTATAGAAAAACCTACAAAAATATAACTTAAATAGCTTAAAATAATTTTTTAGAATTAAATATCAAGGATACTGTGAATAATTCAAGTTTTAATTTAAGTAAATAGCGTGTAGTGCAAAAAGTACATATAATGTACACATTATAGATGCTCTAAGTAAAATTTTGTGGTGATTAAATAGTGCTAGAAAAATAACATAGAAAATTATAAATAAACATATATATGTAGTATCATCATGAGATTATTAGGCTTATTAGTAGGTTTAGCTCATCCGGTAGGTATGCTAATCATTTTTTTTTTAAATGTATTTAGTTGCGTATCATTATCCGATTTAGAAAAAATTTGTTGAAATGTGCTCCAATATGCACATTCCATGTTATATAACACCCAATAACGGATGTTTTACATAAGCATGCTCCAAATATAAAAATACCAACAATACCATTTTCTTTTTGTGCCGCAAGTACAATCATTGACCATATGACGTTAACAAAATACTACGTAATAAAATTTAAAATAAAAATAAAAAAATGAAGCACAACATCATAAGGTATATGATATCGCATAACTCCTTCGTGTGACTCACTAAAAGTGACACTAACACATTCCTCATCCCTTGTCACGCCTAAAGTGTCATTAAAGTGTCACTGACTTTTTCCTCCTTCCTCTCATCCTTTCGCACCTTTCATGTAATTCACTTATATCATTTATGCCTTCCTCCTAAACTATCAATAACATGCATTACCTATCTTGTTTTATCCTCCTTCCCCCCGCAATAAACACCTATTCATGCATGAGTTTTTTTCTATGAAGATTTTCATTCATTATCTTAACGCATGATTTTTCAGGTTCAAGTTTTTAAATGATCTCGCTCGTATCGAGATGCATCGACATTTTTATAAATCCCCAAAGTTGTTTTTTTCACCTTCCCCATGCTGATTTGGCGGCTAGTATATCGTCACCATCGTAGAGTATCATCCAACCAGCGACCAATATCGTATCTATCGCGTATCTTATACTAATGACATTTATCTTCTAAAATTGGAGAAATGGTATGCCAAAAATAGAGATCAAATCAAAGAGCAAGATGTGTATGTTAATATGGCATAAGATAGCTTCTAAAAACCGTTATTTTATTTATTTATTTTTTATTTTTTGGATATGTGGAAGAAAATGTGTATATTGCGATGGAGAGAGGGTAAATTATAGATTAATTAGAGGGCGTTTGGGATTACTATTGAAAACAGATTCAGCTGTAGCAAAACGTGGTTTTAAAATATAGTGTTTGGATTTGATTATGCAATAATCACATAATATTTGTTGTTTGGCAAAATAGATTATTTATAACTCTACATATGAAATGACCAAAAAGGACATATGGTAGATACGTTAAAATTTATTCTATCACTTGGGCTTTACTAGAAAATTTTGATTTATGTAGTTGGTCCTCAAAGACAACCTGCAACTCCATCAACAACCAAAAAAGTAATAATCTCTTTGTATATATTTTCTTTTGTTTGTTGTTGATAAAATGTTTTGCATTTCGAACATAAAAAACAAAAACGTTATATGATGCTGCAACAAGAAGAACTTACACACATGTATCAGGGCAGTATAGTAATTGTGACGGGTTGAGAATACTGCGTTTTCCAGCAGTAAGTGGCAAGTTGCTTTTTCATATCTACGTTTTAGAGGTGCACAAACGCAAATAATCGATTTTCAAAAACGTTTTGCCAAACACCAAAAAAATAAACAGATAATCGATCTGCGTCAAAACGCAGCGTCGCAGCCCCAAACACCCCCTTAAACTAAATCATTTTATTATGAGTAAATTACATTGTTAGTCCATTACGTTAGGGCAGATTGTGGATATAGTCCCAATAATTGCGAAATTACACCAAATGTCCTCAAGGTTTTGATTTTTCTTCACTAGGGATCCAAAACCCTAAAGCTCGTAAAATAATCTCGTTAGTTATAAGGGCTTTTTTGTCTTTTTGGTATTTCTTTTCCAAACAATACAACACAAATAGTCCCTAACATTTTCAAACACTCTACTCTTATTAGTTTTTTTTTTTTTTTTGGCTACTGGTAATCACCAATTATAATGAACAAGAGTAAGTGATGAAGAGAAGAATGAAAGGAAGAGAGAATTATCATTCACAGATTATGACAAACAGTTACATAAGGCCACTATTTATATGGCTAATAAGATAGAGATGAGTAATAATAATAATTAAAAAAAATGTGAATCATCCACACATTTGAATTTCATAATAGTACTTTCTCTTTGATGTTCACCGATTTTTGCAAACTATAAATATGGTGCTTTAAAAAAATTGTTGTATATAGATTGTCTCGTTAAAATCCGTATCAATAAAACTCAGTGGGATTAAAAAAAAAAAAAAGAAGAAAAAAAAAAGAAAAAAAAAAGTTGATTAAAGGAAAACAAGAGTGCAATGTTTATATATAATGCCTCTCACTTTAGGGTATATATATTCTTCGAGCGTTGAGTGCACATCTTAAGAACAAGTTGCTCAAAAATTTTTGTCTGCAACCATTTTGTAATGAAGTCCACCAAATGTTGATTTTATGGATAAATCTTGCAAAGATGACAAAATATATGTAGAATGTATTGGCTAGAGAGTAGAAATTGCTAATTTAAGTGTTAGAAAGAAGAAAATTCATTCTCATTACATATATTAATTGTAAAATTGACAACAAAACCTCAGTTGCACTTACCTATATTACTTGAGGACCAATCATTTTTTTAGAGACGCGTGCAAAAGAAATTCGTATAATATGCGCTCAAATAATTTTGATCAATATAAGGAATCATTCAATTTAATCAAATAGATTTCTTGAGAACTTTCTAAATTTTCTAAAAGTTGAAGTTGCTTGACATACTTGAGGCATTATAGATCCATCACGGAATATTAGTTGTATCATGAAAGCTCTAATAACCAATGTTTTAAAATCCGGTTATTGACCAGTCGAGTAGTCAGTTTACCGGTCACCGGTCCAACGTGTTCAATCGCTGGGTCGAACTGGATCTATACATATGTACACTTTTTCATAATATATTCGAAATATATTTGTCCAATTTCCTTCTATATTCAATTGAACCGATAAACATGAGATGATTCTATAGAGTTTTAGTCTTTAACTTCTATATTTAACCTATATAGCGATGACATTTGTGATGAGAATATCAACGCGAAAAGTTTGGTGGGTCAATTCAAGCTCGAAAGGAAATTATATATTGACCACAACTAAAAATTCGTTCGTTGTCATACTTGTAGTAACTACAAAGTTGCCAATAATAGTCAAGGTCAAACATTTAACTTGGACCGGACGAAAGGGTTCAACCGGAATCCGGAGTTGTAGCACCCCCAAAATTTGATACAGCGGAAGACTCAACAAGCTTTCGGGGTGCTACGGGGATTGGTATCCAACACAAGACAATATAGAACGAGATAAAGTAAACATAATAAAAACACAACCAAAACGGGGTTTTAACGTTTACATTTATCCCAACATCATTCAGAGTCAGGCCCAAATTAACATAACAGTAGGTCCAAAATTAATTATCAGAATTTAGAAAAATAGATCCATAAACCATGAGCCTTGGCCGAGCCTTCCATTCCAAGCATGCATATCATCACTTAATTACCTGAGAAAACGTGCTAAAAGTCAGCTTTCGATGGTGAGATCATAGGTTTAAATTCATCTAACAATATAGTGGACATATACGCAAAACGCTTGCTAGCTAGACTAAGGACTCGCTAAAAGCCTGCGGATACCCTCCGCTCCAACCTAACACACGGATACCCTCCGTTCTAACATAGATATTCGGGTAACCCCCGCAATACCAATAAATACTCGGATAACCTCCGAAGTATCGATAACCTATAGGTGCACACTACAATATCTAAATAAGTCAACCTTGAATAGTACACACAACATATATGTGACTAAAGCTGACAATCCACCAAATACCAAATAAGCCAACCTTGAATAGTACACACAACATATATGTGACTAAAGCTGACAATCCACCAAATACCAAATAAGTCAACCTTGAATAGTACACACAAAATGTGTGACTAAAGCTGACAATATATCCTAGTCCATACGCATAGCAAGTTTAGAAAGAATATAAAAGCGATAATAGCCCACATAAAATAATTTGCACGTTTCTCACCCCAAGTATTGAAAACATAGTTCAAGATTAAAAAGTGGGGCTATGACTCACCTCAAGTCCAGAAAATAGCAAGAAGAAGTCGGTAGAAATAAGATGTATAGTAACTCACGAAACAGCAACTACGGACTCGACACGACCTAACAATATTAACTCGTTCAGAAATCATTTCCTCAATTTCAAAATATTCCCAAACCCGGACGAGAATCCGTTTTATTTCCGAAAATTCATTTCGTATTAGTTTGGTATATTTACGTTTGGTATCCATACGGGTGGTGGGTCGACTCAAAACAAACCAAAAGATCACACAAAGAATAATAAAATAAACTATGGATCTAACATTAGCCCAATATATCATTTAAATAAATCGCCGAAGTTTATCAAATCCGTCGATTTGATAATCCTCATATTTATTTACGTAACATACCGTTCCAAGATTACACCCAACCTAAAGCACATAGCACATAAATACTATATGGTACATATCATAGTTTAATAAATTCCTCATATATATCGTCAAATTGGCCAGATTTCCCGATATATACACTCGCAATTTATTACACTTTACATATACCACAACCTATGGGCGTCGTGGGATACGATGCCCATTAATATATTCGTTTCATATAGTCAAATAACCCGATTCAACCTTACGGTTAAGTGGTTATTTAGTTATAGAAAACGTTTATATTAATCGTCATATATCCGTGACAACACGAAAGTTACAAATAAAACTTACCTGGACTCGAGTGACAACGACTCCGCATAACTCGATAAGTTTACTCGTTATATATATATAAAATGACATTTTATTTAATATTTAATAATTGTCGAGAGTTTCTCGTTTTATAACACATCTTTATAGTAATAATACGTTCAATAATATCACGCCACTTTCGTAGCCTAATATATATCTAGTTGTATTATTTATAATACGACTCGTGATTATTATTATTATTAATATACGCGCTCATATAATTATATATCCGTTATTCACGTCTATATATTCATATAAACGTTTATATTATCAATAATTATTATTACGAGTTTATTATTTATGTTTTATTTGTAAATAGTTATCGAGTTACACGAAATGGTCACATGTCCGAGTCATGACTCTCGGCTCATTGTCCAAGTCCAAAATAATAAGCAAATGCCATAACAATCAATACATCTCCGTCCAATCAATCCCAATCCACGTGCTACAACAATAGGGTCCGACTACGGCACCCGACTAACCTATCTCCGTCAATCTAAGTGACCGTCTCACAATCGGTCCCCAATATCCAAATTCGTCAACACTTCTCAATATACCACAAATCTCTTGTCGAGACCAAAAATGATCTCGACACAACAAGCATTTGGCCGAAAATCCACAAATGCCAAAACCAAAACCAGTTGACAAAATTTATAACATGGAAATATAAATACAAATATGGTCCAATTTCGGGTTGGTTTACCAAGCCAAACCCGAGTCACTCGACTCACTTGAGTCTCGGCACACAACACGAGTCACACGGACTCGAACCAAGACCAAGAGATCACCAAAAATAAGCTCCAATGAGCCACACAAAACTGCCTAAATCGACCCACTTGGGTCGCGGCATCAACAACAACAATCGACCAAAAATCAAGACTCAATCGAGTCTAGTCAAACTCCCAAGCAAACAATCATGAAAACCAAGATTCCAAGGTCACAACAAGAACAATAACGAGCCATATGGCTCGAACCCACATTAAGCCGTGAGTCCAAGACTCGCGGTTCGCTCGACCCCATGAGATATCACCAAGACCCGGATACCAAACCCATTTTTAATATCAAAATCATTATTTCTCAACATAATATTTCGATTCCCATCAAAACCCTCCATGTTCCCACGGAGTTATCACCATGTCGAGGCACTCAAGTGCCAAAAACGAGCTTACTCACCTTCTTGAACCTCCAAACTTATGGATCTAGTGAAAACAATAAAAACTCGACCAGATCTTTAAAGATTTCGTGATGTTAATGGATGTTTTAGGGCGCGTATGATATGTCAAAAGAAAGAGGATGAAATAAGGAACAAGATGGTGGTGTTTGTTTGGTGGTGTGGTCGGCGTAGTGGTGGTGGTGGCCGGCCAAAGGGTGCGGCGGCTAGGGTTAGTGATGGTGGTGTTACTATACTAGAGAGAGAGAGGTGAGAGGTGAAGTGGTGAGGGTGTGTTTGTGTTGCTTATGAACCGAACCCAAAGACCCTTTGTAGTTACTCTATTTTTTTTTATTTTAGTAATAATAATAATAATAATAATAATAATAATAATAATAATAATAATAATAATAATAATAATAATAATAATAATAATAATAATAATAATAATAATAATAATAGTAATAATAATATTACTAACGGTGTGGAGTGGGTAACGTGGGTAAATGTAAAACATGTGGCCCGAACCCGAACTCATTTCAATCTTTTAATATCTTCCGAAAACATCTCGTGAATAATTATATATAGTCGGACTCGTAAAACGAATCATAAAATTTTTGTTAGGTAAACCTAGTGCCAGAGTCAACGTAGTACCAGTGAGAATTTAAGAATACATCACCGAGCATAATATCACAAATGAATTATGAAAATAATTCACGAATTCCATAACATCTTTAATTATAAATATCCATAAAATAGGTCTTACAAGTTCGTTGTGAAATAAAATTTCAAATAAATATAAACGAACTTTAACGTAATGCGGGTTTTTAAAATAACTCCCTAAACTGCCGGTTGTCACAGGAGTCTCCATCTGTTCGGCGAGCCAATAAAAGCCGTTAAAAAAGGAAACAGAGAGGACCAGTCGGAACCGGTAAAAACGGGTGAACTGGGATCATTTTTTTCTCCGGTTAAGCAGTTCGTCATTGTTATTTTGTTGATGCCTAAACTTTAATCATAGGGTACCCGCCGCTGCAATGCGCGGATACCCTGCTAGTATGTTTTGATACTTTTAAGAGTTAAGTTCACACCATGTATGCTTATTATTTACATGCATCGTTTTCTCTTCTAGATCAAGTTAGGATATTTGTCACGTACGATGGAAAATGGGAATGGGACGGTAAAGAGTGGTTGTTCAAGGATTCCGAGGGATCAATAATGCTTGTATCTAAGTACGTGACGCTATCAGAGATAAAAGACATCCTACGCAAAAAATTCTACTTTGATCGAGATTCCTATTATTTAAAGTTGGAGGTTCATTACAGAACTGGATCTCCTTGGTTTCCTATTATAGAAATTAAATGTGATGAAGATCTCTCGTTGTTCATCTCAGAATTTTTGAAAACCAAACCTCCTTTATGTGTCTCACATGTGGCAAAAGCTGTGGTCCGTGAAAGAGTTGTACAACACGAGATCAATCATGATATTATAGAAGAACATGGGCACAAAGGTAGCTCTCTGGGTAATTCCTTAATCAAAACAAAATAATATAGATCCTATGATATGTTCATAATTAGTATCGTTTAAATGCTTATTTTTATGATGTGGTATTGAAACAACTTCTAATTTAGCATATTTGCTTATGAATAATCATGGGTTGTACAAATACATTTACAAAGAATATAGGTGGGGATGATATAAAGCCAAACTCAAAAACAATTTTTTGATAAACAAAATATGTTGATATATTTTTTTTTACAAAATAGTATTTTTATAAAAAAGATCAAAATCACGTTAAAAAGGTTAAATTTTTTTTACGTTTATTGAAACGAGGTAAAAGTTGTACGTGTATTGCAACAAAATTAAGTATAGCATTTTTATAAAAATGTTTCTTCAGGTGACAGAGTAGATAGAAGATTATACAATGCTATTCAGGAGGATAACTGGGTAAAAGCCCGAGAAATCGTTAATACAGAGGAAGTTACATGGATTTCTAAATTAACTGATGACGGCATGACAGCACTCCACTTTGCTATCATTAGATACAAAGAAAATGAGGTTGTTAGGGATATCCTAATGGGGATAAACAGCGAGTTACTTGAAACCGCTATAGATATGAATGGGCGGAACCCAGCACACTTTGCTGCAGTTTTAGGCAACACAGAAGCTTTGAAGATAATGTTGGACTCTAACCCAAAATGTTTATTCATTCCTGATAATGACGGTGATTTAGTGATCCATTACACTCTTGTGATTCCAGCGATAAAAACCTTTCGCTATTTGTTTAAGCAAATGAAGAGTAATAAAGTTGAATACGACAAACTTTTTAGAGGCATGCATGGTCTTGACCTTTTGCATCAAGTAATTGATACAGGATTAATCGGTATGTATGCTTTGTAACCCATTTTTTTAAAAAATTTTAGCGAAAGATGAAAATATACTCGAATACATTGATAACAACATCTAGCTAACGTCTGAAAGTACCCAAGTTCAAACAAATTAACAATCTTACACTTCTATTTGATTATAGATGTGGCATATGAGTTGATCAATGACTACCCAAGCTTGGCTACAACAGTGTACAAAGACAAATCCGCATTAGAGTGTATCATCAGAAAGCCAGAGTTATTTTATAGCGGAACACATTACAACTTGTTTGAAAGATTTGTTTACATCCGTATGTCTTTTCAACTAATCGTGGATCATGATAACTTATCTCAAATATATACTTAATTTTGATCCAACTTGTATAACTTAAAATCAATTGCTGATTGGTTTTTGTCAATGTTTCATCAATTTCTAGATAACTAATTAATGCTTATATTTTTTATTGAAGTTGTTCCAATCGAGAATACCATCTTTGGTAGTACTGATACGGCAGACGTGGAGAACCAAGAGACACCCAAGAAGGATAAGTATGGTACCAAGTACACGAGGAGGTGCCTCCATGATGGTATACTATATATGAACTATGTGATTCCAAAATTCTAATAAAATTCAACCATGCATTTTAACTTACTAGAAAGGTGCCCGCGCGATGCGGGGGCGGATTGTTAGGGTGAAGAGGAGGGAGGTGGGGTGGTGAAAAGTGGTTGTTGGGGTGGTTGTTGAGGTGGTTATAAATTATTGGAGGTGGTTGTTGAGGTGGTTATAAATTGTTTGTGGTGGTTGTTGAAGTGGTTATAAATTGTTGGGGTGATTGTTAGGGGTGGTTGTTTCCATAATTAGTAATTAAAAGTCTGAATTTTTAAGCCTTTTCTAATTATAGAATAATCACAAATACATTATATAGTAGTATAGATAAGCATTACCTTGGAATAATATTATGTATGTACTTCTCTTTTATAATATTTTTTTATTGACAAATCATGCATATCTGCTTTTTTGTGTAGTCATCTCGAGGATTTGTGTCAAGTTATGGGAGACAACACTGCTACATGGTAAGCACAAGCTTCCACCGAACTAATCTGTCTTACGAAGGAACTCATTACCCGGAAAATGGGCTACACCAATAGCCAGATATGTTGGTAAACCGTTGGTAATGGCTGTATCGACGGATCACTATGTTAATTGTTTTCGTAGGTAATATCGCAATAAGTAACTTTTATTGACTGATTCCTAAAATCAGCGAGAAAATTGTCCATTGGAAATCCACGCCAAATGACAAAAGAAGAATTGGCATTGATTAGTATTATTTCTTAAAAAATAATTAATTAGTTTATTAAATAAACTAAGTTTGAGCTTGGGCTCATTTATGCTAGGCTCATTTTGAGGTGTTGGTTAGTCACTCCCGATTAGCTTACAAACGGCTTGGCTCCTTTACACCTTTAAGATAATTCGCTGCTAGTGTTGAAGATATTGGTTAACATATAATGATTGAAGGGCATTTACTTCATACGGTCATAAATATATGTGTGCATTATTTTTGCTTGAACATGATTAATTATCAAAAACAATAAACTGAAGACTTGCTGTCAACTTGCTCTTTATATTTATTTATTATTATTATTTTAACTTTGAAGCTTAAAACAATGTTTACTATTTGATTAATCATAGTACCGTACGTTAAGCACCTCAAGGACGATAAAGAAAAGCACAATACAACTATTAAGCTTCTCATGCATATATGCGAGGAAGTTAATAGAACATATACTTTCAGTGATATTGAACGTCTTTATAGCTCTCCAACCTTCTTAGCTGTCGAAAACAACACCGTTGAAGCAATAGATGTGCTGATCACAAATTTTAGGGAATTATATTATTCCATGAAAGACGGGCAAGATATAAATCAATTGACAGTCTTGAAGCGTAGCGAGAAGGTTTACAGATATATTCTACATCGAAACAGTCATGCCAAATCTGCCTTTTCGATATCCGAAGACGATGATGGTAACAATATATTGCACTTGGCTGGACGTTTGGCACCTGTGCACAAACTTAATGCCGTTTCCGGTGCAGCTCTTCAAATGCAACAGGAGTTGCAGTGGTTTGAGGTGAGCTTGTTTCTCTAGCTAGATTATTAATGCACAGCGTATGTTAATGTAGTACACAGTCACACAACATCAATGGAAGTAATAAATTAATAATAGAGGATTGCAAATATTTAGTTTTATTTACCTGGTTGAATATGATTTGAACTACAGGAAGTGAAAAAAGTGGTGGGAATAACACATACACGAACACTGAACAAAGATAAAGAGACACCAATGATGGTATTTAGAAAATATCACATGGAGTTAAGAAAGGATGGGGAAGAGTGGATGAAAAAGACAGCCGACTCATACACAATCACGGCGGCACTCATCATCACTATAGTATTTGCGGCAGCAATTACTGTACCTGGCGGTAACGATGATAAGACTGGGAAACCAATTTATGAGACGAAGCCGAGCTTAATCATATTTGCAATCTCAGATGCAATCTCTCTGTTCACAGCCACCACTTCCTTGCTATTGTTTCTATCCATTCTCACAGCACGGTATGCAGATGAGGACTTTCTTTACAAGTTGCCAAAGAGATTAATATATGGTCTTGTGATGCTATTTGTGTCGGTGACATCCATGATGATAGCCTTTAGTGCAGCATTATATATTATGTTTGGACAGGGAAAAGCATGGATTCTGATTCCAATAGCTGCATTAGCTTGCCTACCAATTGCTTCGTTCGTGACATTACAGTTTCCATTGCTTTTTGAGCTTATATCTTCGACATATGGTCATGGAATCTTTGGCAAGGAAAAATATAATAGGCAATCAATTGCTAATGAAATCAAAAAGAAAAGGACCTGAGAATCATGATTACAGTTACTAATATTTGCTATGTTAAAACTTTATTTTGTTATTTGAAATTTGTGTAAACTATTGTGAGAAACCGTTGTTGTTGATTATAACTATTGTTTGATCACTTAATATTACAAAATGTTACATACCTATTCCACTTATAGGAGGATGGATCTGGGAAACCAATTTATGAGACGAAGCCGAGCTTAATCATATTTGCAATCTCAGATGCAATCTCTCTGTTCACAGCCACCACTTCCTTGCTATTGTTTCTATCCATTCTCACAGCACGGTATGCAGATGAGGACTTTCTTTACAAGTTGCCAAAGAGATTAATATATGGTCTTGTGATGCTATTTGTGTCGGTGACATCCATGATGATAGCCTTTAGTGCAGCATTATATATTATGTTTGGACAGGGAAAAGCATGGATTCTGATTCCAATAGCTGCATTAGCTTGCCTACCAATTGCTTCGTTCGTGACATTACAGTTTCCATTGCTTTTTGAGCTTATATCTTCGACATATGGTCATGGAATCTTTGGCAAGGAAAAATATAATAGGCAATCAATTGCTAATGAAATCAAAAAGAAAAGGACCTGAGAATCATGATTACAGTTACTAATATTTGCTATGTTAAAACTTTATTTTGTTATTTGAAATTTGTGTAAACTATTGTGAGAAACCGTTGTTGTTGATTATAACTATTGTTTGATCACTTAATATTACAAAATGTTACATACCTATTCCACTTATAGGAGGATGGATCTGCAGGAAATGTACATGTTGTTAGGGCAGCTAATAATTTTCAGGTTCCGTGGAAAGGGCACGTACCAATTAGTTTAAAATTATTGCATAAGGGATCATGCATCCACAAACTTTACGAGATTTTTTTTAGATGCAGTACATATCAGGTCCAGAAGTTGGATCATGGACTAGATCCTGAATGGAATAGGAAAGTCGATGGTTACAAAATGCTATTCCTTTATAATAAATAACCAACATATATAAACATATGATTCTAAACGAAATGTCCACTATCACCACTTGAAGCACAATAAATTCATGTCCAAGTCTCATTTTTATCTTGTAGGGGGGTGCCACTAAAAAATGAAAGAAAGTCATGGTGAATTATAAATTGTGTTGTTAGCATTTGATTGGTTGAACATGTGTTGGCTACTTTTTTTTTGCATCACCATTGCCACCCCCTTATGAACATTTTGTCAACTAATATATCGACTAATGAGATTCCTACTATCATGATATTGTATGGAACTGAAAATCATACAATTGTTGTTTTTTGCAACAAAATGTGAATAGGTTGTGATCAAAATATTGTAAGTTGCAACTAGTTAAACATTTAAATTATATTAAGGCATTTTTTCAAACACTTTAGCTGCGCATAAACATATAACATTACAAAATCAAAAGAAAAGGATCAACAATGCCACAAAATCTGTCACTGTGGTGTCTGTTCACTTCGGCACAGGGGCATTTGCAGCCACATTCACAGTACCAGGTGGTGTTTACGAGCATAACAGGACATCTATCATGTTTAGCAATGCGGGGGTTTTTTTTTAATAAAAAAACTTCAATGCTATCGCATTGTTTACTTCACTAGCTCGTCCGGTTGCACAACAGTGGCGTTTTCTCAAGTAGAACATAGAACTAGCTCGTCCATTGCAAATGTCTTATTTAAGTATTCATATGATTTTTCTAAGCAGATAAGCAGTTTCAAGTGTTTGGATAAAACTTTTGTGCTTGATTTTCTTTTAAACATATAAGCAGCTCTTAGTGTTTAGTAGCTACCTACTAATTTTTTAGTGCTAATGATGGATATAGAAAAAGAGTAATGCTACTTTTTGGGAAAAATATGGCTACTGCAATCAAACATTGCTTGTGTTCTAATGTTCTTTTTGTCGTATAAATAGGCTTATTTCTGAAATATAGTTACGACACAGTTTGGACCGTGTTACCAGGTAAAGTTGTATGTTTCCATCATATCAAAGCTATTTTTTCTGTGAAAGACAGTGGCCGTACATGCATATGGTAAGATTCTAATGGTAAAAACCCAAATGACTTTTTGCATTTAATGCTTTAAATGCACAAGCTATTTAATAGCAAAAGCTTTGAGCAAAGACTTGGTACTTAGAGCATCCACAATGGCAAAAACTAAAATAGCTTTTCACTATTTAGATAAGTTTTTTGAAAGACTTTTTTTGCATTGCATGAAAAGCTTTTTGAAAAGCTTCTTAGAAAGACTTGGTATACTCCAAGTCTTTCATCAAAATGATATGTATTAAATGTAGCATGCATTGATTGCATTAAATGCAAAAAGTCATGAAAGACTTTTGCCATTGTGGATGCTCTTACCAAGTCTTCATTGAAAAGCTTTTTAAAAACCTTTTGATGCAATGCAAAAAACTCCCTTAAATGACTTTTTAGAATAGTAAAAAGCTTTTACCAACTTTGCCCATTGTAGATGCTCTTAGAAGTTAAAAATCACTTATTTGTGCTTTTTATTTTTACAAATGCATAAATTGATATTACATCTTTTAAAGATTCCAATGGATGAACAAAATATATAGAAAGGAGCTCATGATCAGTTAGGATGACAGCTTTAGAAATAGTAACTTTAGGATAACGAAATAAGCAGCTTTGGATGTTTCGCGGTAAAATCAAGTAAAGAGGTCTGCAAAACAATGGGTCCAGATTGGATTGAGATATTCAGATCAAGATAACAATATTTATATCACTGGGTCCAAATTAGCTGTTTGAAAGTTTTGGTTGTGGTCCTATCGGGTTGAATTATTTCCCTATTCTGACATCATATATTGACGTCACTATTCCACATGTCAGCCTTTCTCCTACTTTTTCGCTACCCTTATTCTGACGTCCTATATTGACATCACAAAAAATTGGATAAATTGATATGTTACAACCCGACTTTCTTTATGTTTTGCCCACCAAGGTTTGCTTTAATGCTTGAAGGAGTTATTGGTATCTCAAATTATATATATTATAGTATAACTTTTACTCATGTTTGGTATGTTGGTTTTATAGACAAAATAATAATAGTCGTGTGTTAGGATCAAACTTGAGATCACGGGATTGCACACAATACATATGAAGAGGAAATGTAATAATTATTTATAAAATGTTATAATTAATTATTAAACACAAAACAAATAAATAATAATTAGTATTATTGATTAATGACTAATTAATTATTAAACGAAGATTAGGAAACTAATTACTAGACAATACATGGAAACAAGAGAAGGTTCCGGAACACCCCTATGGGCTCCAAACCGATCGGCAAGGGGGGGTACCCACCTCCTTTGTGCCTTGAGCTCCAAGTAATGTATAGTATATAAGCAAACCCAAGGTGTATGTTTTTCTCATAACTTGTACACACACAACTTGGGTTTTTCTTCTCCTTCTTTTCCTTGGTCGATCATCAAACCGAACACCCCTAAGGGTTTCGTTTTCTTGCATCTAAAAATTGTTTTGTGTTTATTACTTGCATAAATTTTTCCTTGAATTAGTACGTGTGTACAAGAACGTGAATCAAACACACTATTGTTTGATTCTTGGATTGAATTACAAAAAAGTAAGGGGTAATTCATATAATCCTTATAAACCCTAATTAGGGTTCATTGGTTCCGGAAGATTGCATTGATTCTTGTTCGGGCTAGAATCACTACGGTATGTTTACTATTTAAATTAATGATTAATTAATTACATGTTATTCGATCTATTATAATTGCTTCCGCTTATGCTCACTTTGATGTTCATGGTTTATTTATATGATTGTCATGATATAATAATTCCAACAGTGGCATCTAGAGCCGTTATAATGTGTAATTAATTATCGCAACGCGTAAAAATTGGATTTGATTCGTATAGTTACATGTTTTTTTTTTAGGGTTTATGTTTTTTTCCCTAACCCTAATTTTGGGTCGAATGACCTTTTAGGGTTTTTAGGGTTTTGCTTTTATTTTTTTTTAAATTTGACTAGAAACCCTAAGATGTCATGTAATTGTTATGCGTTTTAGTAAACGATCTTGGTGCAATATGTTAATTGTTAAGCTAAATCCATGAAAAAATGCATATTTGCATGGATTTTTATTGTGTTATTTAAATTGTTTAAATTGTTTATATATATTAATGGTTAAGTTATATTAAAACATGTAAATTTTTATAGATGTCGAATTGGGGAAGACTCCAATATTAAGTAATCAATTATATGCTATGTGGTATTTATTTAATTTTGGCTTACGCAATCGATTTATCGATGTATGAGGCTCTTTTTCTTAGAAAAAGAAAGCCCTAATTGAATTATTACGTTATACGCCTAGATTTGATTATTAATAGGACTTTTTAATAAGATTTGCATGTGGCTACATGTTTTATACATATTTAATTGTTATGATTATGTATATGTGTTTATTTAGTTGTTTTATTTTTTATTACATATTACTTGTTTTGTTTATTTATTGTGTTAGACATGTTTATATAAACGAAAAGGGTAATTTTTTGAATAGAAAAATAATACGGACTAAATAATGGCGAAATTGTTTTGGTTTTTAAGAGTTAAAATTTCAAAGGATTGGTTGATTGATGTTTTTGTACGTAATGGTTAAATAGGCTCGACCGAAGTTTACACACTATAAGATGGGTATAAGGATGGCAACGCATTAAATTGTGGCCTTAGATAGACAACATTCATGTCTTAACGCTCGTTTGTGTGTAAATTAGACTTACCGAACAACCATTACATGTACATTGTCATCTTAAGGGTGAATAATCCACAATTCCACAATGATTATCCGAAACACTAAGCTTTCGGGCTTATGCAAAAGTACGATATAGTGGACGATAATTGATGGTTATTCTTTAATTGGTGAACCCGATACCTCAATCAAAACTTTGTTATTTTACTCTTAGCAAATTGGTAATAAAAATGTTTTGTAAAACCAATGTTATGAAGTTGTATGCATGCTTCTTCATACATTATTTTGATCACATCAAAATATTTATACCCTTATAAAATTAAGTTGAATGCCATCTAATTAAGAACACTTGAAGTTGTAATTTACGTTAAGTGAGACTTGGCGAGATTGCAATGGAGAGGTAAATTTCATAAATTCATTGCTAGCAGATCAACTGATGTGATGGATTTGTGAATTTACAGTTTTTAAGTTAGACGACTTAAATTGAGTAGGAAGTGAGACTTGGACTCAAGGCATTAAGATGGGGACTAAACATGCTTACAATACAAATGTTTTGTGATTGTAAATCCCATATATCTAGGAATTGGACAAATGTTATGCCAATTACTTGTACGACAAGTTACCTCATATTATACTTTCATTACTAGCAGATCAACTGAATGTGATGAAACTATGTTTATGGAGGATCCTAGTTTTCAAGATTATTCTATGGATTTATTTTCCTTGGGTATTTTAATTTTCTTGAAAAATTGTATTATCAAAAATACTAATGTTTTGAACTTTCTTTATCTGTAGAAATGGCTCAAACTGATAACACCAACTTTCGTTCTATGTTCAAAACTTATTTTGAACGAGAAAAATTGACTGGCTCGGAAAATTTCAATGATTGGTACCATTCACTAAGGATTGTCCTGCGAGTGACTGGTCAACTCGAAATCTTGAAAACGCCTTGTCCTGCTGAACCTGAAGGCACGGCAGCTACTGATGCTGCTAAAGCCAAATGGAATCTTGATTGCAAGGAACATATTGATGTGGCTGCAATGATGTTAGGGGCGATGTCCACACCTCTTCAAAGGCAGTTTGAGGAGTATTTCCCCATGAACATGATTGATGAACTCAAGAAACTCTATGAGAAACCATCAAATGTAGAGATTTACGATTTGATGGAGGCTCTACATGGTTGTAAGCAGGGTGATGGTGAACCTGTGAGTGCTCATGTGATGAAGATGAAAAGTTTCATTGATCAACTACAAACACTTAAGAAACCCTATGACAATGATATGGCTGTGAACTTAATCAATAGGTCCCTTAACAAGGACTTTAATGGTTTTGTGAGGAACTTCAATATGCTTTGCGTGGGGAAGACAGTAAGTGAATTGCACGCACTGCTCATTGATTATGAGAAAGGGTTAACACCAAAGGCTCCTACGCCCCAAGTTCTTGCTATACAAGGGGGTAGAATTAACAAGCCAAATGCGAACAAGAAGAAGGGTAAAGGAAAGAAGAAGGCTGATAAGAATAAGCAGGTTATGGCTTATCAACCACCTCAACCTAAGAAGAACCCTCCTATCAAGAATAATCCAAAGAAGGATCAAGGATGCCATTACTGCAAGGTGATGGGCCATTGGAAGAGGAACTGCCCTCTTTATCTCGATGACTTGCGAAACAATAAGGTTAAGAAGACTGGGCACATGGGCGCCAGCACTTCAGGTAACTTATTTGTCATTGAATTATTTACTTTATCTCGTGAAATAAATTCCTGGGTATATGATACTGGATGTGGTATTAATATTTGTAATACACTGCAGGGGTTTAGAGAGGAAAGGAGACTAGCTTATGGGGAGCAATTTCTGCATGTGGGCAATGGAGCACAAGCAGCAGTTGAAGCCATAGGAATGTTTGATTTAGTTTTACCTTCGGGTTTAGTACTTTGTTTAAACAATTGTCATTATGCACCTTCTATAATTAGAGGTGTTGTTTCCTTTTCATGTTTGTTGGATCTTGGTTTTTCTCATACTATTGATGGCAATAAAATTTCTGTTTCTTTAAATGGTGTATTTTATTTTAATGTTGTTGCTGTGAATGGTGTGTTTGAAATTGATATGAATAATTGTGTGACTTCCAACAATAATAATAATTCGATGTACAGCATAAGTAAGAGAATGAAGTATGACTTGAATTCGTCTTACCTTTGGCACTGTAGACTTGCCCATATAGGCAAGACTCGCATGCAAAAGCTATAACGTGAAGGGCTTTTGAATGATATCATTGATGAGTCATTTGATAAATGCGAATCTTGTATTTCTGGGAAGATGACGAAGAAACCTTTTCATAATAATATGGAAAGAGCTTCGGATCTACTTGGTTTAATACACACGGATGTGTGTGGACCACTTAGACATGTGTCAAGGAGAGGTGCTGTCTACTTCTTAACTTTTACGGATGATTTCAGCCGTTATGGTTATGTTTATTTACTTAAACATAAACATGAAGTATTTGAAACATTTAAAGTTTTCAAAGCAGAAGTAGAATTGCAATTGGGAAAGAAGATTAAAGCTCTTCGTTCTAATCGAGGTGATGAATACCTTAGTCAAGATTTTAAAGATTTCTTAACTGAGAATGGAATTGTCCAGAATCTCACATCTCCATATACTCCACAACAAAATGGTGTATCTGAGAGAAGGAATCGTACATTGTTGGACATGGTTCGATCAATGTATAATCTTACTAATCTTCCTTTGTCTTTTTGGGATTATGCTCTTGAATCAGCTGTTCGTATTTTGAATATGGTTCCCACCAAGAAGGTTGATAAGACACCATATGAGATATGGATTGGAAAAGCTCCGATCTTGTCTTATTTAAAGGTCTGGGGTTGTGAGGCGTATGTTAAACGTGATTCACAAGATAAACTCCAACAAAGATCTGTAAAATGCATTTTTGTAGGATACCCTAAGGAAACTATGGGTTACTACTTTTACTACCCACCTGAGAACAAAGTGTTTGTTGCAAGATATGGTGATTTTCTTGAAAACGAATTTGTGGTTCAAGAAATCAGTGGGAGGGTATATGATCTAGAAGATGATTTAAATAATGCATTGCCTTCAGAAAACATTAGCACACTTCCTATAGAACCGGAAAGTCTGGGTCCTCCACCGGAAGTTGAAGTAGTTCCCATTCGCAGATCTTCGAGATCTGTGAAAGCTCCTGACCGTCTATGTCTTAATGTAGAGGTCGATCAGCATACACTAGGGGATATTAATGAACCTACTAGTTATAGAGCTGCCATTAATAGCCCTCAAAAAGCTAAATGGAAAGCTGCTATGGATGGGGAAATACAATCCATGCATGACAATGAAGTCTGGGAAGAAGTTGACTTACCTCCTGGTGCCAAGGGAGTTGGGAGTAAGTGGATTTACAAAATCAAGACTGACATGGATGGATATGCACACATTTATAAGGCTCGTCTAGTTGCTAAAGGTTTTACTCAAATTTTTGGAATAGATTACGAGGAGACGTTTTCTCCTGTAGCAGACATAAGAGCTATAAGAATTCTCATAGCTATAGCAGCGTACTATGACTATGAGATTTGGCAAATGGATGTGAAAACCGCTTTCTTAAATGGTCATCTAGATGAAGACATCTATATGGCACGACCAGAAGGGTTTGAAAATCCAGAATTTCCAAATCGTGTTTGCAAGCTTAAGAGATCCATTTATGGATTAAAGCAAGCATCACGACAATGGAACAAGAGGTTTGATGCTGAAATTAAAAAGTTTGGATTCACTCAAAATCTTGATGAGCCATGTGTGTATCACAAAGCTAGTGGGAGTGATAATGTAACTTTCCTAATTCTATATGTTGATGACATATTGATCATGGGAAAAGACATTCCAAGTTTGCAAGAAGTAAAGGCATTTCTTGGAAAGTGCTTTTCTATGAAGCTGCATACATTCTGGGAATCAAAATCTATAGGAGAAGCTGCATACATTCTGGGAATCAAAATCTATAGAGATAGATCAAGGCGGTTAATTGGATTAAGTCAAAGTGCTTACATTGACAAAATATTGAAAAGATTCAATATGCAAAATTCCAAGAAAGGATATTTGTCGATGGAAGTAAAACATGGCTTATGTAATGAGTTTTGTGCTTCAACACCTAATGAGGTGGCTCGCATGAGTAAAGTTCCTTATGCTTCGACTGTAGGATCTATTATGTATGCGGTTAAGTGCACAAGGCCATATATGGCGTTTGCTCAAAATATTACCAGTCAATTTCAACAGAATCCAGGTGAAAAACATTGGATTGCTGTTAAACATATTCTTAAGTATTTGAGGAATACAAAAGATATGTTTTTGGTATATGGTGGAAATCCATCTGCAGAACTTTGTGTTACAGGTTACTGTGATGCATCCTTTCAAAGTAATAAAGATGATTCGAAGTCTCAGACGGGTTATGTCTTTGTTATCAATGGAGGAGCTGTAGACTGGAGGAGCAAGAAGCAGAGTACAATTGCGATGTCTGCAACAGAAGCTGAATACATTGCTGCTTCAGAAGCTGCTATGGAGGCTGTTTGGATTAGGAAATTCGTTTCTGGGCTTGGTGTTATGCCTTCAATTGAATTACCTATTAATATGTATTGTGACAATTCTGCTGCAATTATATTTGCCAATGAACCTGGAGTCATGAGAGGCACCAGACATTTTCTACGGAAGTATCACTTTGTTCGTGAAAAGGTTGACGAAGGTGAAATAAATCTGCTGAAAGTTCACACAGATGAAAACTTAGCTGATCCATTCACTAAAGCTTTGGCGAAAGAGAAGCTTAATGAATTGGCCAATAGAATTGGACTTAAATTAGCTAGTAGTTTCATGCATAACTGTAATTAGTATTTGGATAAAGGATATTGTAAACAATTATTATTTTAATGAAATAAAGTATGTTGGTATGTTTATTTCTGTTATTAATTATTGTTGTCCTATTTTTGCATG
Organism: Artemisia argyi; assembly: GCA_030686995.1. Lineage (NCBI taxonomy): Eukaryota > Viridiplantae > Streptophyta > Magnoliopsida > Asterales > Asteraceae > Artemisia > Artemisia argyi. The sequence continues at coordinate 29,177,044 of CM060685.1, forward strand.
TTTAAATCCATGAATAAGAGTTATTCTAAATTGTCCGTTGTCAGTTAGTAATATGGGAATATTATTAAATTAAGACAAATCTGAAGTTGATATAATATACTTAAGTATATTGATGCGTAGACATGTCATTTCAGACGATATTCGATGATACTGAATATAGGACTTATCCCAACTATATGATGTTACTTTATGGATCTTGTCATTAAATAAATCATAAGAAGTTATCCTTAGACTTGAGATACAAGATAACGGTCATGAATGTAGTACATTTTTGTGGAACAACTTAACGCTATACGTAACTGGTAGTCATAAGGGTTGTTTTCGGAAGTGTTACAAAGTTTGTGTGTTTTGCTTGTAATCAATAAAGAATTTGTTCCTTCAAATTAATTTTTGGAGTTTAATACTGCTGGGCCCCTCGTAGGGTTGTCAAGGTGTTTGCGTGGCCACGCCCAAGGTCTTTTATGAAAGGTTCAAAAGATTTGGTAATCTTGTCAATTTCTAAAAACGAGAAACAGAATGGTTAATTAAGGAATGACCTAGATCCATATCCTTATTTAACATGGTATTAGAAACAAAAGGATAATAATAATGAGAAATCATTAAAAGGTTTTCCAGGAGCCTTACTCAAGTTGTACTAGAGGCATCGACGTATTGCAAGACGCTAATCGATGTGATCACACTATTATGATATGTCTAAGTGGGAGCTGTTGGTTTTATAGACAAAATAATAATAGTCGTGTGTTAAGGATCGAACTTGAGATCACGGGATTGCACACAATACGTATGAAGAGGAAATGTAATAATTATTTATAAAATATTATAATTAATTATTAAACACAAAACAAATAAATAATAATTAGTATTATTGATTAATGACTAATTAATTATTAAACGAAGATTAGGAAACTAATTACTAGACAATACATGGAAACAAGAGAAGGTTCCGGAACACCCCTATGGGCTCCAAACCGATCGGCAAGGGGGGTACCCACCTCCTTTGTGCCTTGAGCTCCAAGTAATGTATAGTATATAAGCAAACCCAAGGTGTAGGTTTTTCTCATAACTTGTACACACACAACTTGGGTTTTTCTTCTCCTTCTTTTCCTTGGTCGATCATCATACCGAACACCCCTAAGGGTTTCGTTTTCTTGCATCTAAAAATTGTTTTGTGTTTATTACTTGCATAAACTTTTCCTTGAATTAGTACGTGTGTACAAGAACGTGAATCAAACACACTATTGTTTGATTCTTGGATTGAATTACAAAAAGGTAAGGGGTAATTCATATAATCCTTATAAACCCTAATTAGGGTTCATTGGTTCCGGAAGATTGCATTGATTCTTGTTCGGGCTAGAATCACTACGGTATGTTTACTATTTAAATTAATGATTAATTAATTACATGTTATTCGATCTATTATAATTGCTTCCGCTTATGCTCACTTTGATGTTCATGGTTTATTTATATGATTGTCATGATATAATAATTCCAACATGGTAAATATATGTTAGTTTCGCAAATGCCTTTAGGAAAAGAAAAAGAAAAATTGTTCTTTGTATAAAATTGTGTTACATTAGCTGTTGGTGTGTGTATCGTGGTTGAGAATTGGATGAGTTGTTGCTGTGAAGAGTATGCAATATATATTAAGGCCTTTTGTGTTCGGAACTTTGTCATGATATGTTGCTCACTCAAACTCTTCTTTGTAGTTTCCTAAGATGGATAACGAAGTAAGGAAAATTTCAGTTGTAACTCCTTTCAGGGATGATTGGTGCATTAAGTTTCGTGTAATCAAGCTATGGCGATTGGACTATTTCAGAAATTCCACATAAGAGGTGATAGTGCCATTACTTTGCTTGACATGTTTTATATTTTGATAGTATGTCATGTGATAAGTTTATTACCATAATTTTATAGGGAAGTTTGAGCATTACTAAGCCATCTCTTTTGACTTATCAGCTACTATTCTTTTAGTTGTACTTTTGGCTACTCAATGTTATTAACATATATTATACTCTGTTAATTTTAATTATTTTCTTATTAGATTTTTTGTTATTATTTCTGTAGGAGAGTGTTTCGTACCGAAGAATGATACTGAAAATCTGCTACTTTTGTTACTACTTTGTGTTTTTTGGTACTTTTGTCTTGGTTTGTTGTATGTTCTTGGATGGTTGTTTTGTTGCACTTTTCATGTTCTTGGATGTTTTTTTGTTGATGTGTTACCGACTACTAATACTAAGGAGTTCTAATAGCCATGCGAAGATAAATCCATAGAAGTGATTTATTGTAGTTGTTTTTATTGATGTGGAGGATCATATTGTATTAGAGTTTTATTAATATGTATGTTCATCTTCCAACAATATTAGGATGATTTCAATTAGTAAATCCACAATGGTGAGTTTAAAAAAGCTTTATATTAGATTAAATGTTTTATAAATTTCTCAAGGCTTATACTTCATTTAAAACATACTGTGTGTTAACACTTCTCTTTTCAAATTAGATAACATATCACTTGTGATGTATCATTAACTAACCTATGATGTATCATTCTATGATTAAGCAAGCATGTGCCATTAACTCACCTATGATGTATCATCCTATGATTAAGCAAGCATGTGCCATTAACAGCTTCAAAAGGCTTTGATTAAGCAAGCATGTGCCATTAACTCACCTATGATGTATCATCCTCGGACTTTCTTATAACAAACGTACTTCAAGAACATTTACTAAAAACGTGGTTGCAGCTGCACCTATTGTTTATTGCAAACACACATTAAAAAATATATAAAACTGTATGTTATCTCTACGACTTTTTCTTAATATCTCGTGAGTCAGAGAAACTATAATTCAATGATTTGTATGCTCCAATTATTTATTATTTATTATTTACTTATTATTTTTTTTATTATTCTTATTATTTTTTTTGGAACATAGTCTAGTAAAGAACTAGAGTAAAAAAAATTACAAAGGATGTTTAAGCCAATCAACCCACGAAACTTTACATTTTTTTTGTTCCGATGGGCTAGCCAAGAAAACGACAACAAACTAATAGTATCTACTATATCTCTTTTATGCATCCTTCCTGCATCGAACAACACAGAGTTTTCGAACCGCCAAATCATCCAACATGTAGCGAGCCCAATAACCTGCTTCTTTAGTTTCCTGTTGTTTCTAGTTGGAAGCAAATCACACCATTTCCACCACTCACAAAACGACTCACCAATAAACATAGATATATTACACCATCTATAAATATTCCTCCAAACAAAAACCCTAAAGTGCGACTCTCTCTGGTGACTCAAAAAACAAAACCCTAACATAATATAATCGATTCTAATCATACGATCATACATCTTGGATTCCTGATCCGTGTGTGATTGTTCCATTAGGGTGTTTCTTTGAATCGTGGTCCTGCTGCTAGTGAGGTTAAATCGATTGTCTTCCATTCATTATTTTCTATTCGAGTTAACCTCTTTTGTATTTAACCGATCATCTTTAAACTCTATTGATTATTCATTATGGTTGGCGGTTAGATCCTGGTGAGTGTTTCGTTTAAACCCTAACTGTCTAGTTAGGGTTTCGTGGTTATACTGGCTGTGTGTGCTGGGGTAGGTCGTGGTGTGAACTGCTGTTAGGGTTTCGTTCTCTTCTTTGTTGGGGTTGTAGGTTTAAGAGATGTTTAAGCAAGGTTTTCTGAGTCACAAGAACAAGTACAATTCGGGTGGTTCTAATAGCGCAATGGGTGCTGCCTCTAAGGGTAGTGATGGTGTTGAGGATCCGAGTTCTGCACCTCCTATAACCTTGTCATGCGATGATGGTAAGTCTCAAGGAGGTTCAATTGAGGCAGAAAAGGTTAGTTTAGGTGATGATGTCTCATCACCTTTATGTGAGTTGGGATCTCTAACACCTTGTGATGATAACATGGAGCAATTACCAAATCAAGGGAAGCCGGTTTCACTTGGTAAAGTTGGTAAAGATAGTATTGACAATGATAAGGTTGTTTTGGATGATGTGGAGCAGTTTCATGGTACGTATGATTCTAATAAACTGCCTAATGTAGAACACTTGTTTGCTAATACGAATCGGAACTTTGATGATGCCATGAACAAAATTCAACGCGAAATTGGTGCCGATGCAAATTTTACAAGTAACCCTTTGTCGAGTGCAATTTCTGGTAGTCCTAAGGTGGGTACTACTAATGGTACTGGAGTGAAGTTGGTTTCTTATGCGGGTGCTACTTCTAATGAACAGCAGAAACATGTGTCTAATTTTCGGAGGTTGGAATGTAGCAAACATAAGGTTGATGTTGACCTTTCAATCCCGTTGAAAGTAGTGGAAGAGGTGAATATGAGGTTTGAGAATACTCTATATGGTTACTTCCTTGGTCAACGTCTTGCTTTTCCTGTTGTTGATTATTATATTCGCAATGCGTGGTCTAAGTATGGTTTACAAAAGGTTATGATGAATGCTAAGGGGTTCTTTTTCTTCAAGTTTAACTCGAAGAAAGGTGTTGATGATGTTCTTGATAATGGTCCTTGGTTGATTCGTAACGTTCCCATTATTCTTAAACCATGGACATTGAACACAAACTTGCTTAAAAAGGATTTAACTAACATTCCAGTGTGGGTTAAATTCCATGATGTTCCTTTAGCTATGTTTTCGGATGACGGGCTTAGTCTTCTTGCTACTTTGATTGGGACACCCAAAAGGTTAGATGCTTTTACCAGCCAAATGTACAAGGAATCGTGAGGCCGTAGTAGCTTTGCTAGATGCATGATTGAAGTAAAGTCGGATGAGATGCTTAGGGATAGCATTACTGTTGAGATACCTTTACTTGATGGTACTGGTTCGACTATTGAAAAGATTCGGGTTGAATATGAGTGGAAACCTCCGCGTTGTGATAAGTGTAAGGTTTTTGGTCATACTATTATTGATTGTCCGAAAGTTGTTGTTCCTCCAGTTCAACCTAGTAAGCCGGTTAATGATGGTTTCATGGCTGTCAATAATAAAAAGAAAGGTAAACAAGGTGGCTCTACAAATCAGGGTAAAGGAGGCTTTACTAAACCTGTTGTGGGTAAGCAATTGCATTATCAACCCAAAAAGAACCCTCCTGAACCAAAGAAGGTGGATGGAACTAGGAATAAGGCTTCTGATGTGGCTAGTACGAGTGGAACCAAGATCATTACTTCTAATCAGTTTGACGCTCTTAATATGGATGATACAGATGGTTTTGGTATTCCTCAGGTTGTTACTAACATGGATGTGGATATTGGCAGTATAATGGAAGTTAATAAGGATGAGTTGGTTAAGACTGGTACTACATCACAAGTCCCTCTTGTGAGTGATATACAACAACCGGTTGTGAGTGATTCTATGGGAACAAGGGAAGCTGGTTCTACTCCTATTGTTGAGAAAATTAGTAAGCTTGAAAAGCTAATAATTGATGGGAAAGCTACTCTTGGGGATGATGCTGGTCATCCTATTCCGTCTACCTCTACCACTAAGAGGTCTAACCCATTTTCAAAGGTGGGTGAGGTTGTGGTTTCTGATAGTGATGAGGAAGAGGTTCTTAACACGTTTGACGAATCAGCAAATCTTTTTGGTGATGGTCATGAGCGTGAAGCTGAGTATGACTATGATGATTATTCGAAGCAAATTGATGATCTTCCAGGGGAATTGGATGCTCTTAATGCCATTTATGGTTTTAATATCCATGGTCGTAGGAAGTAGTTTATCTTTTGTCAGAGTCACTACTATTATGTGAGTAATGGTTTGTTTTCTTGTTTTAAAAATAGGAAGTATCTTGTTATGTAAGCTTTTCGCCTATGTAACGGGCTGAGATATGGGATTCACCCATATCCGTTGTATTTAAAAGCTTTTTGGAGTAATATATTTACCGGGTCGTTGACCTTTTACCTAAAAAAAAATATTCCTCCAAACCTTCTTTGCAAAGCAGCAAGCAAACAAAGCATGCGACAAGGTTTCCATACCAACTCCACATGTGGGACACAAGATAGACTCGATTTCCATTCCTCTACGCGATAGATTATACCTTGTAGGTAACCGGTCTAACATAACTCGCAATGCAAACACGCTAACCTTATTTGGAACTGCATTGCACCTTAAAGTTCCCATATCGCTACCTGCGTGTAAGAATGCATCAATATGCCGACGAGTACCAGCAACTGAAAAATCCCTTTCACCGTCCAAGGACCAACAAATTTGATCATTACCTTCCTGTAACTGAACACCGGTTAAGATGGACAACAAATTCTTGAGTTGTTCTTGTTCGATACCACCCCTTACCCCTTACATCTCTGTGCCAATTCCATATCCAACCTCCATCACCCCATCTCTCGCACACCTTACAGTTTGGATTTAACTCCAATATGAAAATGCGGTTAAACCGAACACATAAAGGTTGCTCTTCAATCCAAACATCCAACCAAAAGCTAATACGATCCCCACTCACAAGCCTATATTTGACTGTATTATAGTCAATTATTTGCTTGTCATGAATAAAATTTACCGAACCAATAATACGAGACCAAGTACTTTTTTTTTTTTTTTTTTTTTTTTTTTTTTTTTTTTTTTACGTTGATCATCTCTATTTGAAATTCCTCCATTTTCTCCATGAATCGCTTTTATGACACGACACCATAGAGCATCTTTTTCGTTATAAAAACACCACCTCCACTTTTGAAGGAGGGCTAAATTTAGAGAAGCCAAGCTGCCAATTCCAGCCCACCACTATTCATGGACGCTAGAGCCTTATCCCACGCTACCCATGCTATTTTTTTCTCATCTTCTTGACTCCCCCAAAAGAACCGAGACCTCATATGTTCCATACTTGATAACACACCCTCTAACACCCTGAATAAAGACATTAGATAAATACCTAAGCTCCCTAACATCGACTTAATCAGTGTTAGTCTTCCCCCTCACTACAACATTGACCGAATTTAGCGAGGACATTTTGACGCTTTTGGCGGAGACATCTCCCCGCCAAAAGTGTGTGTTGAAAATTTAATAAACGGTCAGCGAAATGGTTTGCCAGCTCAGCATGTGTTTTGTCATTTTGCGACTTTCAGCGGGGACATTGTATCCTCGCCGAAAGTCTCCTCGCCCGTCCTCCCTTTTGTTGTAGTGCCTATAGATAACATCTTCACTTTCCAATTAGAGAGCCGGTTCCGAAGGCGTTGGAACACTTTCTCCCAATTACTTCTACATGCCATATTAGCTCCCATTTTAACACCTAGGTAAGAAAACGACAAAGACCCGGCTGCACATCTCGAAGCACTTGCCATATTAGAAACATCTTACATAATAACGCCAACTCCGTACAAATTAGAGTTACAAATGTTTATTTTAAGACCTGATTGTGTATGGAATTCATTTAGAACATGTTGAATACCATCTACTTCCCTAGCATTCCAATCTGACAAGAACACGGCATCATCTGCAAAAAATAAGTGTGATATATTGATATTATTCTCCCCGACAAACGTCTCGGTAATCCGTTTAGCTTCCATAGCTTTTTGTATTGATAAATGAAGACCCTCCGTTGCAAGAATAAATAGAAAAAGAGATAGAGGATCTCCTTGGTGTAACCCTCGATACATAGAAATTTCATCCGTTGGACTCTCATTTATCAGAATTGACAATCTGGCCGAAGACAAACATTAGTATGATTTATTGTTCTTATTAGTATGGCCTATAGACGCTCCGCCATAATACGCGAGTTCAAATCCCTGTTCAAAAAAAAAAAAAAAAAAAAAAAAAAAAAAAATTGTGTGCGAGAATGAATTTAGTTGGTTGAAAAGTGTACCGATCACACTTTTGTTAAATCGTGTGTTTTTGTGTGGGTGACAGTAATTTTGAGACGAAGAGTTTTAATGAGTTATTTAATGAGTTTTGAAATTTTGATAAGCCATAGTCTCATTTTACGTGAATTTTGAGTTTATTAATTTAAGCTTATATTTTACTTTTTATTTAGGTTAGGTTCACAGTAAAATAGGATGATGTATGAGTATTTTACTTCACGCCATGAAAATCTAATTCAATCAAAACTTTGGAATATGTTACGTGATTAAAAAGAGGAATTTCGAAGAAGTTAATAATGAGTTTTGTTTAAAGTGTTACCGCATATGGAGTTAAAAAGTTGGTGTCGGTTTGGAATGGTTGGAGAGCAATAAGCTATGACCATAATATTATCCTCACTTCTTTGTTATTTCATGCTACGGGCATAGACAGAACTTGAATATTTTTTTTGGGTGCCGAATCGGAGATTTGTTTGTAACCTCAACTAAATTACACCTAAAACGTATAATATTTACACTATGTGCCGCAAATTTTGGGGAACCGAGACCCTCCCCTGCCTCTACGTTGTTCCGTCCATGGTACGGGAAATTAGGGAAATTAGTAGATGTAAGAATTTCTCAAAAATACTGTTGTACGTACATAAGTCTTGAATAAATATTTACAAAATTTTCAATAACAATAAAATAATACCTAAAAAGTTGGCAGAAATTGACAAATCAACATATTCAATTTAATTCAATTTATTGCTATCTGTTAACTAAACTGATAAGAGATATGTTGAATATATCAAAAAGAAAATATTTGAGAAAAATAAATAGTACCTACGAAGTGTGTGAAGTGTGAACCAATAAATCATTACCTTTAAGTTTCCTCCAACTTTAGTTCTTTATCATTCATATCTTATTGGTCAAATACCCAAAAAAAAAAGCATCATAATTGTTATAAAATACACTTTTGGGTATCGAACAAATTTTTTTTCTCATATGAGTACTGAACTTTCATTTTTTAGTCTCTTTGAGGCATGTTGTGACATTTTTACCCCTCAAATTATTAAAAATTCAGAGACAAATATGTCCCAAAGTACCTCAAATAAGCCAAAAAATGAAAGTTCAGTACCTATATGAGGAAAAAACTTTGTTCGATACCCAAAAATGACTTTCTTGACAAGTATAGTACTTTAATATGGTATTTGCCCTATCTTATTTACATATCTCGACTATAGTACTAATAAACTACAAAAGCATTATAAGAAAAAACAAATTATGGCAACAAAATAAATATATCATAAAACATCAAAAACGAAACTAATCACTGTAGGCACACGCAGAGATTGGACACGCCGAACAAATCTGAAATAATAATTATTAAATATTAAAAATTACATATATGACACGAAAATTTCCAAATAAACAGCAAGGAATTGAAAAACTAAAAAAACTCACTCAAACCTCTTAAAAATTAAAAATTACAAGCAATTTAGAGAGATAAGTTAGGTTGGAGTAGTGGTCGTGAAGTTTGTAAAAGAAAATATATGGGTGGATGGTAATAAGGGTCTGTTTGGTTAGACGTAATGAACTGATAAAGGAATGTAATCAACGATGTAATGGAATGAACATAGTAATTGAATGAGTCATTAATGTTCCATTGACTTATTTGGTAGCAATGTTGGAATAGAATATAACATTAACGTATGTTATTTGGTACAATGCAATGGACGTTGGAAATGAATAAAATAAATGAAATATGGAAAAATATGATTACATATCGTAATGGAATGAGAAAAAACTAGGGGGTGGCTATGTAATGAAATTAGTGGTTATAGACGTAATGGAATGAAACAATGAATAAACCATTCCATTACAAAATTCAAAACAAACAACTATTTTTTATTTCATTGTAATAATTAATTCCATCACAACTTCGATTCATGCATACCAAACGCTATGTAAGTATGAAATGAGATAAGAAAAGATGTGATAATAGTTGCTTCTAATCACTATTTGTCACCTGTTAAAAAATAGTGACATTCACCCCAGTGAAAAATCGTTAAGGCTGCCCACAGAGAGCCTGAACAAATTGATCGTGAACCATGTTCAACCAATATTTACATCGGTTGAGGCCACTGTGACTAGTATTCATGAAATCGGTTGCCGGCGAAATATTTACAATATGGGTTGGAATTCAACCGATCTTGAATGCACAAAAAGCTTAACATTTGCAATATTCAATGCAATATTTAATGCAAGGTCACCACTGTGGAGAGAGATGTAAATATGGGTTGAGAAGAGAGAAAACTGATATGACAACCGGAAAGATGATGCAATATGGGTCACTTGTGCCCAACCTAAAACTATGAAGTTGAAAAGTTGGTGTCAGTTTAGAATGGTTGCAGGACAATAACACGTTTTTCATCCAACGGCTAAAAATGATATAATTATTTAGCAATCGATGGTGTCAAATATAGCATATTTATAACGGGCATACCCACCACTTTAATGGCTTCCTATAAAAACCATATGCATGCATAACATCGATTAACCTATGACGCTAATATTATTATAACTTTTTTGTTATTTCTTGCAACGGGATTCAATCATGAATTACGAAGGTATTCTATAGGTTTTTTGTTTGTGCCGCTTTATATATTTTACATACTATTTTTTACTTTTTGGTTTTGTGTATTGTTCAATAAGATCATTTTTTAAGCAAATGCTAATTCATTATTGTTAACGATGAAATGCTAATTCATTATTGTCACAAAATGATAAAATATAATTCTGGGTAGTTAAATCTTTGCATCTAATTATAAGTAAAAATCTAAAGCATAGATTGATCTTCCTTTAAACTTTTAATTAATGCCAACAACTCTAATCGCTTCCTCAGGCACTAGTACTACCAGCAACAACAACGAGATCATTGAAGAAGGTATGAACCCAATATTGTTTTATTATCTTTGTTATTTCTTGCTATGGGATTCAATCATGAACATACTTGTAATAAAAACAAGTCAAAACATGTATCACAAGCCCTTTAAGTTTAACATGTGCCGAATCAAAACTATACCTAGTACTAAAAAAAGCTTGACTCATGATTTAATTTAGTGCCGAAAGTAAAGTACAATACATTTTTTAAATGTTTCATTGTTACTACACATTTATATTTAACAATTATGAGTAGTTTGATACATATAATTACACACTATGATGTACATATGAACTTTATTTTCTTGTCAGTATTTAGAATGGGGGTGGAATAATGAGACGTATTAAAATTCTTCAAATAGATAAGGAGGGACTCAACTTAACCATTTTAATGGACTTCCACAGAAACTGGCCAACTTAATACACATGAACGTGAGCTTATGGGCCGGTTGGGAAGGGCCCAGCACTCCCTAGTCCCCCACCACCTCCGCTCCCTCCGCCTCGGACTACTCTAATGGCTTCCTCAGGCGCTACCAGCAACAACATCGAGATCACTGAAGGTATGAACCCAATATATTTTTGGGGATAACTTGACAACAATTTTTGTAACCAATTTGCTACAATCCTTCACTAAAATACACAAGCAAATGAATCAGGATCCACAAAAAGAAGTCAGGGACCCTCAGAAGGATTCAGGGACCACAATTTGTAGCACAAATTTTAGGAAATTGGCTACAATGCAATTGTAGCTAATATATATATATATATATATATATATATATATATATATATACATATATATATATATATATATACATATATATATATATATACATACATATATATATATATATATATATATATATATATATATATATATATATATATATATATATATATATATATATATATATATAGGGTAGGGTAGGGTTCTTTTCATAACTAAATAAATTGCGAGAACTGCAAGAACCGATCTGAGCCAATCATTTATTTCAATCATTAAGCAATTAACTTTAATTCAAAAGGGCACATTGGTAAACTTACAATAATATTTAGTTTTCCAAATTTGTTAATGACCTTTTTATTTTAAGAAGTTCCCAGATTCTAGGGGTTTCATTTTTATATTTTTTTGCTTTTTTGAATTTTACAAAACAATTTTAATTTTTACGTTGGAAATTTTTTGTAACCATCCTATGCATTCATTCGTTATGTTACAATTTTGTTTTTTTTTTTATAATAATTTTGTTTTTAAAGAACACTTTTTGACTTGCATTTAAAAAACACATATGCAAATACGATAATTTCATTTTCTGAGATGTTTTGATGTCGGAAAAAAATCTTTTTTTATGACATTAGAAAAGACGAAATACACGCATGCATGCATGCTTGCCATAATGATATACCTGTACTATACTACAATTCTTGTTAAAAAATAATCTACAGGAGTACAATAAAAACCTAGCCTAATTGCCAAAATATTTACTTTATATGGTATTGACACTAGCTTCGAACATATGCTTAGAGAATAATTAACAAACAAAAAACTTTATCTTGCCATTTACTTCTTACAAAAAAGAAAAAAGATAAAACAAACAAATTCATGCACATGTGTTGCGTCTTTGTAATCCAATAATCTCGGCATACACATGTGTATTCACTATCTACGTAACACAACTAAATGACTCATGCACATGTGTTGCGTCTTTATAATCCACATAATCTAGGCACACACATGTGCATTCACCATCTTTATAATCTTGAACACAAATCAAGAACTTTATGCATAAAGTGCATTTGTGATTTTTGACTTCATGATCATGCGCGTTCACCGTCTTTATAGTCTTGAACAAACATATGAGATTTACTTGCACCAGTGCATTTGTGTTCTTTGTCAACCAATATATTTAAGAAACCTGTAGAAATTGATTTTTATTGAGGTCCGAATGATATCGAAACCTACAACATCGCATGAGAGATTTATACACAATAAAACTTAGAAACATACTAGAAACTAAAAGGCTCACTCTTTAAAGGGAGTGAAGGCCACTAAAACAACATAATAGCGTATGATGATTTTTTTTTTTTTTTTTTTTTTTTTTTTTTTTTTTTTTATTCGTTTCACTTTTGACTAAATACAAAAATAATGAAAGGATTCTTTAAAATAAATTAAGATCTACGTAATCATTTAAATTGGATCTAGTGACTCCTCAATCTTTTATTCCATTCTTTAATTTTAAGAGGAAAAAGGAAATTTGAATGAACCCAGTATGAAAGATTCTTACGAAACTTGGAAAACCAAAACAACAATTGTGATAAAAGAACTACGAAAATGTAAAAAGAATCCAATTAAAAAACTTCAAAAGATGCTAAAGAAACACTTTTAAACAATAAATCGTTACCTTTTGTTATGATAAACACAGATATGCGGATGTCGATGTTCATCATTTTTCGGTTGCTGACAGAAAATAAGGTGAGGGGCCGCCATTCTACTAGAAAAAAGGAGAGAGGGTTAGAGGTTGTAACTTATCCATGCCTGATAATAAATATCCTGCAACTAGTTATAGGATATTACATAATATTTCATTTAATTACAGTCATGCCATAACTAATTTGAACAATTGATCAAAATTATCAACGTATTAGATTGGTTCTCGTAATTCTCGCAATTTATTTAATTTTAAAAAAAACCTCACACTACACACACACACACACACATATATATATATATATATATATATATATATATATATATATATATATATATATATATATATATATATATATAACACCAATAGTCCCTGACATTTCCAAACACTCTACTCTCAAATTCAAAGAAATAGCCGTTGTAATACTTTTTTTACCGCTTTTTTTTAACTCTTTGTAATTAGCTCATATTAGAGCGTCGGGTGTAATGGCTCAAGGCCAAAAAGAGGTTTTTTTTTTTTTTTTTTTTTTTTTTTTTTTTTTTTTTTTGTGTTTTAATTGAGTATGTTGGGTCCTAAAAGTGAGGTTTTGTCTTGATTGATTAGTGAGGGTTTTTTTTATGTGTGAGTGATAAGAGAAGTAAAAGCAGAAAATAGTGAGATAGCATGACATGACACAACTTTTTGGCTTTTGCATGAGCAACCACACATTGTGCTCTAAATACAAAACAACAACCACAACCACCACCTTTGTCTCAAAATTATTCTGCACCCATAAAAAATAAAAAGTTTAAAAAAAGTAAAACCAATACACTTTTCAACCAATCAAATAACATTTCCACCCACCTAAATGGGAAGTAGACAATGATTTTAGAACATCTCAAAAACAAAATGTTAACTGTAATTTTGGAAAGAAGGGATACTACACGTGGTTCCAGATGGTCAACTTATTGCTTTTTATAACTAAACATCGGATTCATTAATTGTCTTTAATCAGAAATCGTGATACCGGCTTCGTCGGACGGTACCGGCACTAACAAAATAATTGAAGGTATGGCTCAAGTTGTAAGATTTTAATTTAAAAGGAACTGAGGCTCTTGTAATTTGTTTAGAAGAGTTAATTTGGCTAATAGTGACATCATATTAGGCTCTTGTAATTTGTTTAGAAGAGTTAATTTGGCTAATAGTGACATCATATTAGAATTTTCTTATTTTATAGGAGGAACACAAATGTAAACTAGTTATGATTAAGTATTTTTCTAAGAGTAATTCTATAACCATATAAATTCTACAAAAAGATTTATATATAATGAGGTATAGCAAAATGATTTGTTAAAAAAGAAGAGTCGGTAAAGGAAAAAAGGAAATAAGTAGGCCAAGTATGATGCCATATAATTATGTGAAAGTTTGTTTGTGAATCATCATATTATATTATAACGCATGAATGACTACTATTAATATAATACTTAAAATTAAGCATTACACATTTTAATGCTAAAAGTACAAGTGATTCAAGACAATTAGACATTTAATACAATAAATGAGTCATAATTAAACATGTACAAGTTTAGTAGCTTCATGTACACCACTTTGTCTTTGCCATTAAAGTTTAAAATTAATGACTTAAAATTGAATTATGTACATTAAATACAATTAATTAAATAGTCAATAAATACAATTAATACACTTATTAAAACACCCCTTAAATAAGAAATACAAAGTATCAAACATATTGTACAACCAACTTAAACACAATTCCTGTATTAAATATCACTAATACAAATAATAAAGCATATTATACAAATTTTTAAGCCCGAACGGGCAATGGGCCAAATGGGCTCGAGCCCAAACGGGCACGGGTCAAACGGGCTCGAGCGCGAACGGACACGAGCCAACGGCTTGAGCCCGAACGGACACGAGCTAAACGAAATTTTTGATATCCGTAAATTTATTGTCAAAAAAAATATAATAAACTAAAATATTTTCACATATTGTACAAACCAAACAAACTACTAAACAAAAAACATAAAATAAATAATAAATGAAATAATACAAACTAAGCAAAATTTCATCAAACTTTTGCCATAAAAAACTAATCAGTAAAGCTATTGTCAAAAACTGTACAAATAAAATAAATTATTAACCGAAAAAATTAAATTACAGGGTGCCCGCAACTGCATCGCGCGGGGACCCTGCTAGTACTATATTATAAAGCATGAATGTCTTCTATTATTAGAATATTTAAAATTAAGCCTTACAACTTCTAAAGCTATAAGCTTATAGAAATTCCTCTCATGTTTAATTCTAACATACAATTAATACTAACATTAAATACAATAAATAAATTATTATTTACATTAAATACAATTAATTAACTGGTCAATGAATATAATTAATGCAATTATTAAAACACCATTTACATAAGAAATACAAATTATCATGCATATTGTACAACCAACTTAAACACAATTCTTGCATTAAATGACACTAATACAAATAATAAAGCATATTATACAAATATTCAAGCCCGAACGGGCAATGGGCCAAATGGGCTCGAGCTAGAACAGGCACGGGTCAAACGGGCTCGAGCCCGAACGGACACGAGATAAACGAAATTTTTGATATCCGTAAATTTATTGTTAAAAAAAACATAATAAACTAAAATATGTTCACATATTGTACAAAGCAAGCAAACTACTAAAAAAATAATAATAATAAATAATAAATAAAATAATACAAAATAAGCAAAATTCCATCGAACTTTTGCTATAAAAAACTAATCAGTAAAGCTATTGACAAAAAACGTACAAATAGAATAAATTATTAGCCGAAAAAATTAAATTACAAAGTGCCCGCAGCTGCATCGCGCGGGGACCCTGCTAGTACTTTATAAATGTAGCAAACCTTTTATTCCAATTACCTCACGATGATTTTAAATGTAGACAGTTAACTTGCTTCTAAAAAATACACAGCTAATGCATGGATTAGTTTTCATTTATCTTTGTTCAAAAAAAAAGTTTTCATTTATCACCAACAACTACGACACCAATGAAGGTGTAACCTCGATTAATCGATAACGTTCAGTTTTTGTAAATATAAAGAACATGAGTATGAGATGAAGAGAAGAATAAAAGGAAGAGAGAACTATTCATAAGGCTACTATTTATAGAGCTACTAAGATATAGATGAGTTATAATAATTCACATATTTGAATTTTATAAATTTATTGTCTACTTTAAATTTTCAAAGTAAAACTAGTTTAAATTTGACCATAAATATATATTTTTTTTGTTATATAATATTTGATGAAAAATTATATTATTGAAAAGTACACTTAAAACTCAATCCATTTATATATTTTACATCAAATATTATATAACACCTACAAAAATATTTAAGGTCAAAGTTGAAAAAGAAAGATTAAAAAAGTCAATAATAGACAATAAATTTGGGACGGAGGGAGTAACACCTTAAAACCAATGTTGTATATAGAGTTATAGAGTGTCTCATTAAAAACTATAACAATAAAAACTCAGTCGAATAAAAAAAGTTAATCAAAGGGAAAAAAAGAGTGCAGTTTTTATAAATAATGCCTCTCACTTTATTGTATATGTATTCTTCAAGCACTGAGTGTTCATCTTAAGAACGAGTTGCTTAAAAACTTTTGTGAGCAACGATTTTGTAATAATGTCCACCAAATTATTGATGTTATGAATTAATCCTGCAAAGATGAGGAAAGTATATGTTCAGCAACCAACTCAATATCAAATGCATTGGCCGGAGATTATATGTTGCTAATTTAAATATTAGAAAGAAGGATATAATAGATGAGATCAATATAGATCTCATATTTGCCATAAAACCAATAAACCAATTATAATCACGCATTTTTTTTTTATCTAAATTAATAAAAAAACCATTTTCCACCTTTTTTTTTAAACAACATATCTTGCAAACGGTAAATCTTCAAGCTAAAAAAAAAATACAATCGCGACGAGAATTAAATTATTTTTCTATAGATATACATTTTTATATACTTTCGACGTACTTTTTTTTCGACGAATTTTTTTTAACCATCGCGACAAGAATTAAAAAAATACCATCATGATGAGAATTAAAACAACATATGATTTGATTTTTACAAATCACATATGATTCTTACGAATCATATGTGTGATTTGTAAAAATCATATATGATTCGTAAAAATCACATATGATTTTTCTAGGCGGAAATTAAAAAAAAAAAAAAAAAAAAAAAAAAAAAAAAAAAAAAGTTCGTCAAAAAAAAAGTTTGTCGAAAGTATATAAAATGCATGTACATAGAAAGATAATTTAATTCTCGTTGCAATGGTATTTTTTTTCGCGTAACAATTTATGGTTTGCGAGATATTTAATTTTAAAAAAAATGGTGAAAATTTATTTATTTTATTTTTTTATAAGAAAAAATGAGTGGCTAAGAATGGTTCATTTATTTTATGGTAAATATGAGTTATATATTGATCTTTTGGCAATCTAACTTAATTGCAAAATTGACATCAAAACCTCAACTGCACTTATGTATGATAGTTGAGGACAAATTATTTTCTTAAAGACATATGCAAAAGCAATTCGTATAATATGCGTCCATACACTAATATAGCATATTATGAACCAAAAAACACTTCTACTTTTGAGTAAATAACCATTAAAAACATAAACGAATATCCCTACTATTTAATGTTTATTTACTAAAAATAGAAACCAACCGCTTATATAGTTTTTATTTTAATCTATAATAAGCAAATAACAAAGGGCGGTCCTAAGAAGGGGCAGGGAGGGTCCCGGCCTCCCCAAAATTTGAACCACCTAATGTAAAATATTATAAGTATTAAGGGTAATTTAGTTGATGTTACAAACAAATCTTCGATTTGGCCCCCCAAAATAAATTCGGCCCTCCAAAAAAAATGTTCTAGTTCCGCCGTTGCAAATAACAACATAAAAGTATACCTAGTTAATCCAATTTTAACATCTACTAATAGAGATAGCATGCATAAAAAAAGATATTAAAGGTGTACGGAATAATTTTTACCAATGCTATCCATGGTATGTTGTAACTTATCGAAAGTCAATGACTATAGCTTATCTTGTCTAGTCAATGGGTTGTTGTTATTTCCTGGTTTTAGGCGGCTTGCACTTTTACTAAACATTAAGTAATTTGTATCGTTTCTTGAAGCTCATAACTTGTTAATCAAACCTGTTTAACACCGATACTAGTTGTCCAACAGCAGCGAGAGCAACCTACAGCTGCAATAGCAAGCTGTTATAGGAGCAAGTCATGATTCGAACACTATCCGTTTAGACCTGCATTAAAGGTTACCCATTTTCAGTTTCGACAATAATTTCCACTTCTAAAAGAATCTTTTTTGAATGCTGTTACATGAGAACTTTCTTTTTGCATTAAGTGATTGAATCTTATACAACTCTTTATTCCAAAAAAATAAAATAAAAAATAAAATAAAAAATAAAATAAAAATAAGTATGAGTTGTCGATCAGAACTACAATCTGGATCCTGAAAAATCATGAAATAACTATCTCTAGAGTCTAGATAGATAACTTAAAGAGTTAATTACATAAATCATCCATGTGATTGACATATAGCTACACTATTTGTCCCTAACTCTTAAAAAGTACACCAGTCATCCCTGTGGTTGTTCATTTTGAATTGATTTGTCCTTTGACCAAACTGTCGTTAGCGTTGGTCGTAAATGTTGGTCACATGCTCGTCACGTGAGTGGCAAAATAGTTATTTTACTTACAGGGACGATTTTTGTAACTTACTTATAATTATTTTTTAATAAACATAAAATAATTTTTTTAATAAACTTAAAAAGGCATAGCAAGACTCGAACTCGGGTCTCCTCCTTCACAAACCAACATCTCAACCAATGGGCTAAGCATCTAGTGGTGTTAATATGCCAACTAAGTGACTAACCTTGGTTGTAACCATTTTCTGGCTGGGTTTTTAGCAAATAAACTGTTTTATGCTTGGGTCAGCCAGTGCAGGGTTTATCGGGCCGATTCTTGGAGCGAGGCTAGATCCGTTGAACACGTTTTTTCGTGCTCTTTCTTATCCTCGGGGCTTCATTAGGACTTCGATAAAAATGTATACGTGGTCGATACTCATCCGAAATTCCACGTTTCTACTCTGTTTTCAATTCTTGGTACCTACAAAGTAAAATAATGACTTTTCGGATGGGTATTTTACTTTGTAGGTACGAAGAATTAAAAATGAAGCAAAACTGTAAAATTTCGGACAAGTATCGATCTCGTATATATTTTTATCGAAGTCCAAATGAATCCTCGAGGATCCGTTGGACTCGTTTTTTCGTGATCTTTCTTTCAGTATCCTAGGGGATTCATTTGGACTTCGATAAAAATATATACGTCACCGATACTTGTCCGGTGTTTCTCGTTTTTGCTCCGTTTTCACTTCTTGGTACCTAAAAAGTAAATTAACCTAATGACGTGATACAGAACATACCAATTGTCTTATGGCGTGTATTTGCTAACGTTGTCGTTTTCTTCATCAAATCATGTTACCATTTCATGTTTCACTTTTAAGTTCTATACGTAAAGGAAAATGTTGATTATTCTTAGTAAACATTTAGAGTTATAAGATTACATTGGACCACATTATCTCATTTAGCGCATCAATTATTGAATAGCATATCATTTTTTCATATGTAGGTAATAATCGTTGGTGGTTCAAGGGTAAATTGCTTAAAGCACTAGGGATTGCAACTTAACGACCAGTTGTATATGACTCATTTGTGAAATCAAATTATATAATAATTTATGCAAAATATATTAAAAAAATCATGTGTGAGACTTTCCAGCTTTAATAATCCATTGAAATCAACTTTGAAGTTGTGCTATATTGTATGAAATTTAGATTATATTATACATTGACAAAAGTTTAGAATATTTATGACAACTATTTTCAGTTGACAAAATATAAAACAAAATTGTTACCCAAATTCCACATTTTATAATGTCAAACACATATTGCACGACACGAATCACTTCATGTCGCATTCCATTTATATTTGCGTTAATGCTTAAGGATTAAGTTCGCCCTATGCATGTTTATTTACGATCGTTTTCTGTTACAGATCATGTTACAATATTTGTCGCATACAATGGAAAATGGGAATATGACCGCAAAGAATGGTTCTTCGAGAATTCCAAAAGTTCAATAATGGTTGTGCCCAAGCATATAAAACTATCAGAGATAAAAGACATCCTACACAAACAACTCAAAGTCAATAAAAAGTTATACCGTTTAAAATTGGAGGTCCATTACAGAACTGGATCTCCTTGGTTTCCTGTTACTGAAATTCAAAATAATCAAGATCTCAAGGTGTTCATCTCAGAAACTTTGAAAACAAAACTTCCTTTATGTGTCACCCGGTTAGATAAGGAGTTCGCAAATTCTACGTCATATTGGACTTCTCGCTACGCCCTACCTATCATGCTACTAAGACGAAAAGGTAGTTTTTCAAAGGACTCCTTGATATAATTAAACATAGATCCCATGATATATATGTTCTTAAACAATATATATCATGTTAAATAATCAATACTCATATCAATATCAAAATTGTTAAGGAAAATGAAACGTTAATTTTTATGATGTACTTTTAGAACCTAAGAACTACTTTTTGGAGCCGTTTGTTATGAGGTATTGGGTACTGGGATTGGGTAACAAGGTGATAAAATTTGTTTGGCTTACATGTTCTGATTTCAAATATTAACATCAAGCCCAAATATAGATTCTACAAAAGCTACCTCTTGGTCGGTTTACAAGCAAATTAAGGTTTACTGACATTTTGTAAGTCTTCTTTCAAAGTAAGATGGGCCCTCCTCATATTTACAAGCAAATGTAAAGGTTTACTGACATTTTGTAAGCCTTCTTTCAAAGTAAAAGCGCTTGGTGCAGTGGATTTCATGGCTCGCCAGTCCAGTGTGGAATCCTTGCCACACCTCGCCACCACACCTCCCTCCCTCCTCATCCTTCGCCAGTCCAAGCCTCCTCGTCTGCACGACGAGGCTGAGTTTCAGTCTTTTTTCCCCCTTCTTTTGTAATGTTTGTATATTTAATTTAGTGTGTGATGGCCTCAAATGAGTAAGTTGATGTTAGTTCTTAGTGAGGGGAGTTAGCAGTAAAGATTTGTTAAATTGACGTGACATCCCGTGGGCCTCAAATGAGGAGGGGAAGCTCCTCATAACACCCAGTGCTCTAAGATGGGCCCTCCTCATATTTTAGCTTCCATCTACTTTTTTTATACGTATATTTACTATTTTAGTAATCTAACATAATTTTAAAATAATTTATATTATTATTTATATATATATTTTTTCTCTTCTACGTTTTTCTAAAACTTATACAAAATTTTAATCCATTCTCAAACCAAACGGACCCGTAGTACTCATTTCATCTTAAAAAGTATGTTTAATAATATAAATTTTATATTATTATTTTTATATATATTTTTTCTCTTCTACTTTTTTCTAAAACTTATACCAAATTTTAATCCAATTCTCAAACCAAACGGACCCGTAGTACTCATTTCATCTTAAAAAAAAGTGTTTAAATGAGTATAATATTATGTTAATATAAAATAATTATAAAGCTATAAAAAACATGAGTTTTATGGTTTTTATTAGTTGTGTCATTGTGTGAACATGTAAGTAGGATTTTTTAAATTAATTATTTTAAAAAATATATTTCACAGCCGCGTATTTATTTGGGGTTAAAAAATAGTGCAGTTTTGGGACTTCTTATTTTTTTCAGGGGTTATAAAAAGTCTTCGCCATAGCCCGTATGTGAGCTATTAGCATTTTATTGTTAAGTATAGTCATTTTTTCTTCTCATAAATCTATCTATTCAGCAACCAAATAACAGTTCTTTCTATCAAATATATATGGTATTGGATTATTAATATTGATTTTTCTTTAAAATTTGGATAGTTGATTGATCCACTTATCTATTCTACATATCTTTATCTTTACTACTCCATCCGTCCTAAAATTATTGTACCACGATAAAAAATACATAGTTTAAGAAAAGTATATTTATTACGACTTTCTCTTTCTTACTTTTTGACAGAATGACAATTTTGCCCTTAGGTAATTAATTAAAGTCTTCTTTAAGGTATGTAATAATAATTTTAAACAAGGGTAATATAGTAAACTTGGTTAAACATCCTTATCTATTTTTAGTAGTGGACAATTAAATTGGGACATCCCAAAAAAGAAACGTGTACAATAAAATTGGAACGGAGGGAGTACATAAAAGGAAAAATGGTCAAACTTGAATTCTTAACTTCTTGAATTGTTGAAAAATAGGTAAGGAAAGTATTGAATGTTCAATGCAATTAATACATTATATGAAATGTTGATTTTTACCAAAATGTTGAATGGTTAATATACAAAACTAATTTTCGGGAAAATATAATTTATTAATTTTCAGGAAAATATAGAAAACCAATTTTCGAGTCTAACTGGGTTTTGAAAATATAAAAACCCGTTTTATTTTACCCGTTTTCTCGATCGGAGTAGGTTCAACAGGTGGAACCGGCCGGGTCGAACCAGATTTCAAAACATTATATTTAATCCCCAAATCCTCAAACTTTTATTATTTTTAGTTTATAAACCATAAACCTTTTTATCGCTACAACTATTAGCCGCTATAAAATCTCGTTATTATGCACGGATACTTATCTAGTAAAGTAAAAATGGTAAATGTTGAAATATTGAAATGTTGAAAAATTGTCAAACTTTTAGCACATTTTGAAAGTAGTCATCCAGTTGGAAAGTATTGAAAAGTGTTGAAATATTTGCTATTAATACACATCAAAAATCGGGTTGACTCGGGATGCTTCAAACTCGGCAGTTTGACCCGGTTTAATATGACCATTTTTTTGACCCAACACGTCGGGATGACCCGGTTTAAATTGACCATTTTTTCGCCTGGAACCGTTCAACCGATTAAAACACCCGGGTCGAACAGGGTTTCAAAACATTATGTTTAATCCCCAAATCCTCAAAGTTTTATTATTTTTCGTTTATAACCCATAAGGTTTTTTTATCACTAAAACTATCTGTCTCTGTAAAATTTCATTGCTATACACGGGTACTCATCTAGTATCTTTTATGTCAATATTAATTACTACTGTTGGAATTTTAATTCTTGTTTATACTCATAATTATATGTCTCGTCATAAAATACAAAAACACGAAACTAAAATCCCACCAACCCCTCAAATAATAATAATAATAATAAATAATAATAATTTATTATTATTTATTATTATTATTATTATTATTATTATTATTATTATTATTATTAAAAATGCAATATACCCAGAGGCGGAGCTATAGAAAGACAAGAAGGAAGGCCCCCATTCTGTAACCTTATGTAGGGGTGTAAACGATCCGAGCCGAGTCGAGTTTTGGCCTAAACGAGCTAGGCTCGTTTATTAACTACTCGGCTCGAGCTCGGCTCGAGCTCGAATAAACTTTTAAGAATTGGCTCGAGCTCGAGCTCGAATATTTTTTTGCTGTTCGAGCTCGAGCTCGAAGCTCGTTTAATATTTTTAACTTTTTTGTAATCCTATAATAAACTAACTTTCAAGTTTAAAATGCTCGTATAGAAGATCGAACTTGATATACTCGTTTATTTACTCAAGCTCGAGCTCGAAAGCTCATTTACAATTATAAAAATTGTTCTAATGCTTAATCTAAAGTAATACTTATAAGCTTGAATGAAAAAAGAAAAAGAAAAATATTCTATTTCACATCCCACATTGGATGAGTGAAACAAAAGGAAAATAATGTGGGGTCTATAAAAACAAAAGCTCAAGCTTAATTGTTAAAACTTATATTTTATATATAAATTAAAGTGTAGATCTTTGATGTGATTGAAGGTTAACATATTATTAGTTTTGGTTTTTAACCTATAATACTTTGTAACTACATATTTAGCTCGATTAACTCGTTCGGCTCGTTTAGCTCGAGTAACTCGTTCGGCTCGAATAACTAAACGAGCTTTCGAACGAGCCGAGCTAAATACCAGTTTTAAAAGCTCGGCTCGTGAAATTATTCGAGCTCGACATTTTGTTTGAGCTCGACTCGAGCTCGAAAATTATCAAGCTCGACTCGAGTTAAACGAGCTCGAGCTCGAGTAGCTCGCTAAAAGCTCGACTCGTTTACACCCCTGACCTTATGTATAAAAATGGAACTTTGACTGTTCAATGCATATAGCTACAATAGAAATTTATTACTTTGGCCCTCCCAATATGTGTGTATGTGCATTTTGGACCTTTAAGAAAATACTTTGTAGCTCCGCCAATGAATCCCATTTAATAACCTCATTGTTTCTTTAGATGACAGATTAGAAAACAGACCAATCAAATTCCAAGGAATCGTTAATACAAAGGAAGGTACATGGACTTCTAAATTAGATGATGAAGGCAATACAGCATTTCACTTTGCTGTCAGTGACTATAAACATAATGAGGTTGTTAGGCATATCCTACACGAAATGTTCGTCAATATGCCTAATGCAAATTTAATTGCATTCACTGCAAATAATTATGGAGCCAGCCCAGCGCACACTGCTGCACGTTTTGGCAACACAGAAGCTTTAAAGATAATGTTAGAGTATGACCGAAGTTATTTAATCATTCGTGATAATGACGATCTTTTACCGATTCATTACGCTCTTGCAACTCCAGCGATAGAAACCTTTCTCTATTTGTTTACGCAAATGAAGAGTAATGGAGTTGAATATGACATACTTGTTAGAGGCATGCGTGGTCTTAAGCTTTTGCATCTAGTAATTGATACAAAATTAATTGGTATGTATGCTTTGTAACCCTCATTATATTTTCAACTTTAGCGAAAGATGAAAATATACTGGAAATACATTGATAACAACATCAAGCTAACGTCTGAAAGTACCCAAGTTCAACAAATTAACTATGTTATACTTCTATTTGATTACAGATGTAGCATTTGAGTTGATCAACGACTACCCAAGCTTGGCTACAACAGTGTACAGAGACAAAACCGCATTAGGGTGTATCATCAGAAAACCAGAGTTGTTTTATAGTGGAACAGATTACAACTTGCTCCAAAGATTTATTTACCAACGTAAGTCTTTAAATCATAGTTTATCGCTTGATCCCCCAATAATGTCTCTACAATTAATTATCCATTCATCATTCGCCAATCAAATGAATTTTAATCCATGTAAGTAATCGTGAATCATGATAAATTATCTCAAAATTATATGTAAAATTTGATCCAACTTGTATAACTCAAATTGCTGAATGGTTTTGGTCGATGTTTTATCTATTTCTAGGTAACTAATTAATGCTTTTATTGAAGGTGTATCAATCAAGAACAGCTTGAGTAGTACTGATACGGCAGACGTGGAGAATCAAGAGACACCTAAGAAGGATAAGTTTGTTACCAAGCACACGAGGAGTTGCCTCCATGATGGTATGCTTTATGATTCCAAAATTATAATAAACTCAACCAAGAATATTACATGTGATTTGTTTATAGTTAAGAAAAATTTCAACTTATATGCATCGACATACCTTGGAATAATATTATGTATGTACTTCTTTTTAATAACATTTTATTTTATTGACAAAGCATATCTGATTTTTTGTGTAGTCATCTTGAGGAATTGTGTCAAAATATGGGAAACAGCACTACTGCATGGTAAGCACAAGCTTCCACCAAACTAATCTGTCTTAGAAACAATGATGTTATGACACCGAAAGAACTCATTATGGGGAAAATGGGCTACATTGATAGCTAAATGTGTTGGTAATCTGTCGGTAATAATTGCTGCTATCGACAGATCACTAAATGTAATTTTTTTTTGTTGGTAATATCGCCGTAAGTAACTTTTATTGACTGGTTGCTAAAATCCGCGACAAAATTATCCATTGGAAATCCATGCCAAAATATAAATAGAAGACAAAAGAAGAAGTAGCAATTGTGAAAATTGGATTCAGATTAGTATTATTTCTGAAAATATTATTAGTTAATTAAAAAACACTACAAGAAAAAGTAGCTTTAGTGACGAGAATTTAGTGACGATACTTTTTTTTGGTCACTATTTAGATGAAAATAGTGACGATATAATGTTTGGTCATTATTGTTGGTCATCGGTAGAAAATCAGTGACGAATCTTATAAGTGGTCACTATTTGGTCACTAAATTACATAAACAGTGACGAGAAATTTCGTCATTAAACATTAGTGACGAAATTTTGGTCACTATTTCACACGCTGATGTGTGAATTCTATAAAATGATTAAAGATAAGGGCCATTACATATATACTTACTAAAGCTTCCATATTCATATTCATAAAAAAAAAATCGTAAATACTGTCACACGTTACGGATAAAAAACTTGTAACGCAAAATTGCAAATAGTTAACTTTTCTGATGCAATTCTCCCTTAAACATATTATTTGAAACATAAACTAACTTCCATATGTATATTTTATTACTAATATGTAAGGGGTAAAAAAAAGGCTTGGTGAAAGAACTGAACAAATAAATATCAAAAAAAAAGAAAAAAGAAAAAAAGAAAGTCTTGGTGAAGGAACTGAATATAAGCTTTAAGTCTTTAACCCGTCATTCATAAATATCTCAAATCCAAAAATTAAACCCTAGCAGACGATCGCCGGCGATCTCCATTATCATCACCATCACCATCACTGCCATTGCACCGCCATCATCACCGTCGTCGCACCGTCACCGTCACCGTCACCATCACCATCACCAGCGTCGCGACGTCGAGATCACCGTCACTTAACCATCGCCGTCGTCACACCGTCACCTTCACAATCACCGTCGTCGTCTCCGATTCAGAGTCATCTGTAAGGTTAATTTCTGATTTTACTATCATCAATTATCTCTGTTAACCTGTTGTCCGATTGAGTTTGTAACCTGTTATTGGGATTGTGAAATCAATTGAGTTTGATTGAGTGCTAATATTAGGGTTTTTAAATCTAATTATCATTTTAACTTTCTATCAAAACACTTGATAATCACTGTATGTAATTAAGTGTAGAGGGTGATTTTTGGTTTTGTGCTATACGAATGTTATATGCTTCTAAACGCGCCAAAAAGCTCGTTGCCGAACTTAGCTTAATTGTGGTTTTGTATAGTAGATAAAATGTTATTAGTGTTTGGATGGTATGATTATGCTTATGTTAGAGTAAGGGGGTGTTTGATATTGCTTATTATTTGTGCTTATTCTTGTACATAAGTACTTGGTGAACTAGTGTTGGCATTTCCTTATTTTGTGAGAAAATGTAATAATATTCGGAAAAATAGTCATCTCTTGAAATTTTTTGATCAAATTTATTAGTTAAAGATTTTAGGCTTAATTACGTACTATAAGAATAGTTTTGAATTCATCCCAAATAAGAACTTTGAATAAGCGGCTTCCTGTCTTATCAAACTTTGAAAAATGCAGAACTGATATGCACTCTACTGCTAATAGTTTTTTTTTTTTTTTTTTTTTTTTTTTTTTTTTTTTTTTTACATGGTGGTATTTGGTACGGTATAAAGCTTGAAGTCATAAAGGTTTTTCAATATTTTATAATTCTAGGAAATAATTTAAGTTGAAAATGGAGCTGTATAAATTTGAACTATAAGATGATGACAGTATTAGTTATGTGTTGTGTTCTTCATGGATACTTGTTCAGTTGCTCAGTTAGTGTAAACCGAGGTTCAAGCAGCAATAGTAATATGTGAAACTCAGATTAGTATACTTGTTGAAATTCTGTTTGTGAAGTTACAGAACACCATTGTTAAGTTGTGTTTCTTTTACATACTTATAGTTACTAGGCCTTACTGAAGCTATGCATTGAGCAGTTGAGCGCACTGTTAAGTTGAACACCATTGTTAAGTTGTGTTACTGGTAGTATTTATTGAAATAAATAAAATGAAATACTATAATCGAATGAGGTGTAAGTAGTTGTGATATCTTCGAGTTGTAATCACAGCTTAGTGATTAGGCATATGTGTCATGTTGCAGTGATCAGTGATGAAGTATTAGAGCTAGTGACTCAGAATCTTTATTAGTATATAGTTTATCCTCAAGTAATGTACCATCGAGTATCGATGTATGTGTATGATGAATAAATGACCAAGTGATCTAGTCACCAGAAAATAAATTTGCTTGGAAGGCGTATCCACTTGCATTTAGATTTTGAAGGACAAATGATGCTCTCCGATATCGGACTCTATGGTAGTGTTTTAAAGGCCAAATTCCCCTACATACATTACCACATCGTAGAAGTCAAAGCCATCTACATATACCATGACAGTGCTTATAAGGCGTGCCCAAACATATGCCAAAAGGATCACTTTCCTGCATCAGCTTTAATGGCGTCTGGAATTTTCTTAAATACTGTAGTAGCTTATCTTTTTTAGAAATATATAAATTTTATGGCATTACAAAATATTCCATTACGTACACACCACGGTGGCACGGTGTGTGAATGTCTTAATCATTGGGTAAAGAAACATAAGATCGTTAAGGTATATTCACTGTATATGCATGTGTGTATGCATTTGTATGTTTCAACTTTCATACCATTCCCATCTTCACATGTTCTAGTGTTATTGTCGGAACAATAGCCACTTACTAGTTAAAATCTCTTTATAGTGAGAAGTAATGGCCAGCCGTATTTTATGCCAGTGCTACTTTTACAGCTATGTATGATATCATTTGCTGGTCTCAATGTATATTCTTCAACGTCTTTTGCTTCTATTACCTAAATGTTGGATACACGGATGCGTTCCAGGGAAAAAGGTGCTAATATGGTGACCACACTAGGCAACAACGCCAAGATTGCTGAAGTAGATATAAATGACGACAAATCACTGGACTCTGCTTTGACAGGTGTGTTAGGTCATATATGTTTATGGAAAATTACGTTGTTTTATTCATTTTATTTAAGGTAAGCACAACAGGTATCTCGAGTATCTTGTAAGTCACAGCTTGAAAACTTACTTTGTCATATGCACATTCTACCTCTGCAGATGTCGATCTTGTGGTACATGCTGCAGGGAAAAAACAGAGAATTGTGGAGTCCTTGAAGCCGCCATACGGGCTAAGGTGAGAACAAGGTAAAGCTAATTCCAAGTTATTTTTCAAATTGCCAATAGTGCTACCTCCTATATGAATCTTTTGTGTTTTTAATGGTTTCTAAAGCATTTTTTTGGTACAGAAGTAGACTATTCTTAACATTTTCCGTTTCCCATGAAAGATAGTTGCAACTGTGGCATTCAGTATGGGGCTTGATAAGAGTGATATCGCCAAACCTTTTTGCAGGTAATATATGTATGCATCGAGTCATAATTCATATCTATGTGCATAAGATTTGAGATCTTATGGATTTGGGGTTTTTTTACTTGCCGAATGGAGTCTTTGCATTAATACAATCTCACTCCCCAGTCACTTTATGCGGCCGTGTTGGTGGGTTTAGAAACCGAGACCATCATATCTGTTTTGAACAAGCTTGCAAAGACCAAGCTCCCTAAGGAGATGGTCGACTTTATTCATGCCTCAACAACAAATTACGGAAAAGTAAAAGCTCGTTCTAAAGAAAGATCGATACCTATTTGAATCTCCTTTCCCAGAGGCAAGATTGCTCATCTTTTTACAATTTATATAACGGATGCTTATATATAGTCATTAGTTCCTTATCCAATGCTTATTGCAGGTATTGAAGAGATTATTAAGTGATGAAGTGATATCTCGAGCTAGACTTTTAGACTAGGTTTGTTTTTGCTTTATCTTTTTTATGCGACGATTATGATTCTTTTATCTGGCTATTGCTGATGATGATTGTGTTGAGGTAGATACAGCAATTGAAATTGATGTTGCTAATGGCAGAACTTTAAGAGTTGTTTCATTAGACAATATTTATATTGTTGATTTGTTGGTATATAAATGAAAAGCATAGGTGACTTTAGGAGTGTCCAGTATATATTTTTTCCTGCCATTTTATGGCGTTCATCTTGGTGCCACTTTTTGCATTCAGGGAGGCTATGAATCTTCTTTTAGTAGAGCGATTGGTGAAACTGAACGTGCACATGATGAGCTGGTAAATGGAACAAAGTTGGCAGCTGCAACTGAAGAGAAAGAATTCCATTCGTTTGAAGTTGATTCTGCTCAGGTATCTTTCTTCATCTCCATTACTCGTACAAACCTCAAAACTCACGAATATAAATCAGCCGTTTTCATTTATTTATTTAGCCAAATGAAGAATATGGATACACTTCTCATGACGGTCGTCTGAGAATCACGCACTCTTTCGTAGGGTGGTGTTTGATTATTTGATGCATTCATCTACTTTTTCTGATGGTATACAATATTTTCTTTTGTTTATAAATATATTTATATGAGCATAATGATGATTGGTTTTGTTCCGATTAATTCATGAATGGATTATCAAACCTCCTACTCATTCTGAATGCTCACTTTTTATATTTTTTCTTTTCTTTTAGCTTAGTTAAGTTTTTAATCTTTTTGCTACAATACTACTGTATAACTGGTCAGTTAGTATATGTGTCACTAATTCACTACGTATTATGTAAGAAGAATTTGAATTGATGTATGACATCTTAATATATATTGTTAGTAGTAGTTTTTATAGGATAAATTAACTTTAAGTTTCAGTGGTTTTACTTCGTGATGTTTTATGTTAAGTGTTTTGCTAAGCATACTTCTTAGATTAAGTTTTTCTGTTTATGATTAACTTTTATAAATAGCTGAAACACATTTTTGGCAATCATATTTTAAAATCCTTTTACTTTTAATATTGTGGTACGAGCAGTTGTCAAAAAATGCCTGTAGAGTGTAAGTTGTTTCGTTTTCTTGTATAGTGGTTCGGAATTTTGTTCTTTGTGCTTTAGAGAATCTGATGTGGGACGGTATTGGTGAGTTGATAGATGCTTAGTCTAGAATTCTTCGATTGCACCCTTTGCTCAAATATCTAGTCTTGTTAATTTTTATTACACATCATAACATTATTTTTGAAAGAAGGTTTAGAGTTTCAAAATTATGGTAAAATGTTACTTATCTTTGAAAAATAAAGGGAAATATTTGATGAGTTCGGAACAAAATTAATATTCTGTTAACTTGGGTATGAAATTTGACCCGTTGGTTAAAGTTATCAACTTTACATGCCTTAACATGTTTGACCGATTTGACCCATTCCCTTTCTTTGCAGGTACAACAAGGTCTGGCATCATTGTGATACCTTGTGGTGCTGGAAGTCTGGCATCAGTTTACATTTAGTTGCTCACAACATTTTAACAAATTATATTTATGAATGAAGTTAATATGTTATATTTGTATTGCCACAGATTTCTCGATTTTAGTTTGATTGTAAAAGCAATTATGCAGTAAAACGAACATTGGTTCCAATTTATTTTTTTGTTATATGTTCATAGTTAGTGACGACCTTTTTCGTCTCTAATGCTACTGAGTCCGTGACCACTTTCTCGTCACTGATAGTAAATAATAGTGACGACTTTTTCGTCACTTTCATCACTGTGACGAAACTTTTCGTCACTAACAGGGTAGAATAGTGACCACTATTATGGTCACAAATTAGTGACGAAGTATATATTCGTCTCTAATTGATTTAGTGACGGAGCTATAGTGACGACTGGTGACCACTTGAGTTTGGTCACTAAACAGTTTTGTGACCACCTTTTACATTGTTAGTGACGAAACTGTTTTGGTCACTAAAGGCCAATTTTCTTGTAGTGAAAGCTAAGTTTGAGTTGGGCTCGTTTGTGCTAGACTCATTTTGAGGTGTTGGTGAGTTAACCCTGATTAGCTTACAAGTGGCTTTGCTCATTTATACCCTTAATATAATTTGCTGCTAGTGTTACACATGATATGTTGAAGCTATTGATTTACATATAATGATTGAAGTACATTTACTTCGTACGATCATAAATATCCGTGTGCCATATTTTTAACTTGAAGACTTGCTGTCAACTTGCTTCTTAAACTTTTATTATTATTATTATTATTATTATTATTATTATTATTATTATTATTATTATAACTTTGAAGCTTAAATCGTTGGTTACTATCTATTTTACCACAGTACCGTACATTAAGCACATCAAGGACGATAAAGTAAAGCACAATACAACGATTAAGCTACTTAGGCGTGTATGCGAGGAAGTTGGTAGAACATATACATCAAGTGATATTGAACGTCTTTATAGCTCTCTATTTTGTTTAGCAGTGGAAAACAACACCGCTGAAGTAGTACATGTGCTGACCACATATTTCGAACGATTATATGCTTCCATCCAAGACGGGCATGATATAATTCAATGGACAGTCTTGAACCATAGCAAAAAGGTTTACAGCTATATTCTACATCATGAACGTTATGCCAAATTCACCTTTTCGGTATCCATAGACGGTGATGGTAACAATATATTGCACTTGGCTGGACATTTGGCGCCTATACACAAGCTTAATGCTGCTTCCGGTGGAGCTCTTCAAATGCAACGAGAGTTGCAGTGGTTTGAGGTAAGCTTGTTTCTCTAGCTAGATTATTAAAGCACAGCATATGTTAATGTAGTACATGGTCACACAACATCATTGGAAAATCTTTCTCATTACCATATAACGAGTTTAGTTTTATTTATTTATTTGAATATAATTTGAACTACAGGAAGTGAAAAAACTGGTGGGAACAACACATACACGAGCACTGAACAAAAATAAAGAGACACCAATGATGGTATTTAGAAAAGAGCACAAGGAGCTAAGAAAGGATGGGGAAGAGTGGATGAAAAAGACAGCCGATTCATACACAATCACGGCGGCTCTCATCATCACAATAGTTTTTGCGGCTGCAATTACTGTACCTGGTGGAAACAATAGTGCCACTGGAAAACCAATTTATGAATCGAAAGCAAGCTTAATCATATTTGCAATCTCGGATGCAATCTCGTTGTTCACATCCACCACTTCCCTGTTGTTGTTTCTATCAATTCTTACAGCACGTTATGCAGATGAGGACTTTCTTTACAAGTTGCCGAAGAGATTAATATATGGCCTTGTGATGCTATTTGTGTCTGTGACATCCATGATGGTAGCCTTTAGTGCGACACTGTATATTATGTTTGGACAGGAAAAGGGATGGATTCTGATTCCAATAGCTGCGTTAGCATGCCTACCAATTGCTTCGTTCGTGACATTACAGTTTCCATTGCTTGTGGAGCTTATATCTTCGACGTATGGTCATGGAATCTTTGGTAAGGAAAAAGATCACAGGTTTTCAAGTGCTAATGCCAATGAATATGATTATTAGTATTTGCTATGTTAAAAACATTCTTTGGTGGTTTGAAATTTATGTAACCTATTAGGTTGTGAGAAACGCTTGTTGTTGTTTATATGTTTATTATCGTTGTTTGATCACTTTATGTGTATCCCCAGTTACATTTTATGATTATAAAAAATCAAGTACCCATTGTTATACCCTGGTTGTATAGTATATCTTAGAAGGCAGATAAAGTTTCGTACAAAATTCATGCCGTCTTTTTTTTTTTTTTTTTTTTTTTTTTTTTTTTTTTTATTATTATTATTATTTTTTTTTGAACGGCGGAGATTTATAAAAAAACTAGCAAGAAGCTAGAAATTACAAAGTTACAAGATTTGAGTTTTTAAGCCAATCAATCCAACTAAACGAAGCCTTACATCTATATATGCACCAATTAAAGGAACGAGCTACTACTTCATCAAAAATAGACGCCTTCGAAGGAGGAGTCTGGTCGAAAATGATTTTGTTGCGCAAATTCCAAATAAGCCACCACATAATATAGCAAATTGTTTGTTTTTAGAATGAAGATGAAGATTCACTAACTAATCTAACCATTCCTCATAAGTCGACACCTCCATGAAAGAGATATCCCACCAACAAGATACCAACCGAAAAACCTCTCTTACAATGTGGCAAGCAAAGAAAATGTGAGTAGATGATTCCACCGCCTTACCACAAATCGGACATGAAAGAGAATCAAGAAGCATACCTCGTCTAGAAATATTTAACTTGGTAGGTAAACAATCTAACTTAACTTTCCAAGCGTAAATATTAACTTTAATGGGAACTTTATTTACCCAACGCGTTTTAGTCGAGACCTCCGACAAATATCTCTCGTCAATGTATCTTCTCACTGAAGCAACGGTAAAATCTCCTGATCCTTCCAACGACCATACCCATCTATCTCTTGACTCACAAAGAGAAATGCCCTCTATATTATCCAACATCTCTTGCAATTGAGATTGCTCCAGCCCACCCCTTGGAACTCGACGAAAAGAATGAATAATATTGCCATGAGACAATTTCTCTGCCACAGTAATGTTCTTGCAAGATTCCAAAGCGTATAATCTGGGATATTAAACCTTAAGCGCGGCATCCGCCTTCCATGTGTCCTCCCAGAAATAGGTATCAGCCCCATTGTGACAACTGGCAAAATAGGGAGCCGTTTTATAAAACCCGCATTACATTTAAATAATAAATATGGAATTTTTGGAAATTTATTGTGACGAGATATTTTACGAACGTTGGTACTTGATTTTAATCGTACGTTGTTTATGGGATTTAGTTATTTATTTATGGTTTGTTCGTTTCGTTCGTGATGATTTATTTTGAGATCGTTATCTTTGGCACTACATTGACTCCGGCACTAGATTCACCTAACAAGAGTTTTACATTTTACAAAACGGTCGCGGTTCACCGTTAAATTAATATTATGTCTTTCGTACATATCTATATTTTTCGGGAAGTGTTATTGGGAAATCAATTATGACGTGTACGTGTATGGTTGATGAAAATTTAATACTTTTATGAACGGGTAATCGGGTTACGGGAAAACCGATTAAAAGAGTTCACTAACTATAAAAATATTTGTGGCAAATATTGGAAAAAGAAAACCTTAGGGACTAAAGTGAAAAATTCGGGTATAATACCCTAACCCTAACCCTTCACTTCATCATTTTCTTTTCCCTCTCCTCTCCTTGTCGCCGCCGGTAACCACCCCAACACCACCACCACCGCCGACCTCCCTACCACACACCACCACCAAAACAATCCCCATCATTTTCTTGTTCGATTGATGTGAAACACGCGCCTCCCCTCTCCCTTTTCTTTTATTACCGCCGACCTCCACATCTCCCACAACACCACATCATCATCTATTTTTGGTTTCCATTCGATTTGAGGTGAGAACACATGAGAATAGGGTCGGGTTTGACTATTTCGAGTCAAACCCGAATTGGATCTTGACATTTTCGGGATGATAACATTAAAAATGAAGACGGTTTTTGTAAATAATACGAGTTTGGTATCCTTGGGGGTCGATTATTGATGTATTTGTGCTCGGATTTGGAGTTGTACGCGATTGGTTTTGGGTTTTGTGGCTCGAAGTGAGCTTGACCGAGACCCTAGGTCTCGGTGTGACCCTCCTCGACTCGATGAGAGTCTTGGAGGTGTGATTGGTTCTTATTTTTCTTGATTCTTGTTGATGGTTAATACATGTTGGTATTCTTGGGTCTAAGTTGGTTCCGAATTGTTGTTGTTGTTGTTTTGGAGTCTCGGCCGAACTCCCCCTTCGCGGGCTGTTTGGGTCGAGGGGCTCATTGGAGCTAGCCGAGACCGAGAGGTCTCGGGTGAGGTTATTGTTTTGGTTGTGACCTCACAAGTTGACCCGGGTTTGACTTGGTAAGTCGACCCGTATAAATTGATATATATTTTCTTTTCTTGTTTTAGCTTATATGGTAATATTTGTTGTGACTTATTTTGGGCCGAATCTTTTGGACATTGGTCATTTGTATCTTGAATTGGAGTTGTGTTGACGAGTATGGAATTGGGGACCGATTGTGAGACGGTCAATTAGATGACGGAGATAGGTTAGTTGGGTGCCGTAGTCGGACCCTCATGTTGTAGCACGTGATATGGGATTGTTTGGACGGAGTTGATTTATATTGTGGCTTGATTTTATTATTTTGGACTTGGACTATGAGCCGAGGGTCATGACTCAGACATGAGACCAAATTCTATGACTCGATAAATATTTAAAAGTCGAAATCAAAAATAATACTCGTTATAATATTATTAAGAATATAATCGTTTATATACGTATATATAGACGCGTTAAACGTATATATATATATATATATATATATATATATATATATATATATATATATATATATATATATATATATATACATACATACATATATATATATATATATATATATATATATATATATATATATATATATATATATATATATATATATATATATATATATATATATATATATAATGCGTATATTAATAATAACACGATCACGAGTAAACGTATAATAATAAGACGATAGTTATTATACTATGAAAATAGCGTAATAAATGTCGGGATATTATTATAAATAATAACTATAAAAATAACGGCGAAACATAAGTCGAGTAAATAATAATTAAAAATGTGATTTTATTTTATAAATTAGAAATTTATCGAGTTATACGAATTGTGGGTTTTTAAAGTCCAAGTGGGCTTTATATTGTGACTTTGTGTTGTCACGGATATATGACGGTTAATATAAACATTTTATATTATCGGATGACTTATTCTAGATTGAGTTATTTGACGATATAAAATGGGTATATTAATGGGCATCGTATCCCACGACGCCCATAGGATGTGGTATATATTTTAGGGTAATGAATTACTATATGTCTCGTGGAATTTGGCCGATTCGACGATATATATAGGGAATTCATTGAGCTACGACATATACCAAATAGAAATTTATGTGCAATGTGCTTTAGGTTGGGTATAATTTTGGAACGATATATTACGTAAATAAGTATGGGAGACTATCAAATCGACGGATTTAATAAGCTTCGATAATTATTTAAATAATATGTTGGGCTAACATTAGACCTATAGTTATCTTATTATTGTTCTTTGTTGAGGCTTTTTGGTTTGAGCTGTGTCGACCCTCCACCCGTATGGATATCAAACGTCAAATTTCAAATTAATATGAAGTTAATTCGAGAAATGGATATTTTGGAAAGTAAAATGAATTACGTTCGGGAATGGGAATATTTTATTTTGAGGAAATGATTTCTGAACGGATTTGATATTGTTAGGAAGTGCCGAGTCTGTAGTCGCCGTTACGTGAGTTGTTTGAGATTTCTTGCGTCTTTCTTCTATCATTTCTTTTGAGGATTTTTGGACTTGAGGTGAGTCATAGCCCCACTTTTACTCTTGAACTTTGTTTTCAATACTTGGGGTGAGAAACGTGCAAATGCTTTATGTGGACTATTATCGCTTTTTGATTTCAAAACTTGCTATGCTTATAGAACTAGGTAGAGCGAGGCCTAGACTAGATCTAGGTAAGCTATTGATTTGGTTGTTGAGCGAGGCCTAGTCCCCGAACTAGGTAAGCTATTGGATTGATATTAGAGTGAGGCCTAGACTTGAGCTAGGTAAGCTATTGATTGGTTTGATTTGAGCTATAGCGTGCACCTATAGGGATGATTTGATTTGGTTGGTTTATTTTGGTTGGATGAGTGAGCCCTAGTCTAGCTAGCAAGCGTTTTGCGTATATGTCCAGTATATTGAATTAAGAATCTAAACCTATGATCTCACCAGCGCAAGCTGACTTTTAGCACGTTTTCTCAGGTAATTAAGTGATGCTCTGCGGATGCTTGGGATTGGAGGCTTGGCTTTTGGCATTGGTTATGGATCTATATTTCTAAAACTCTGATAACTATTGTGGACCTATATTTAATTCTTTTGGGCCTGACTTTGGATGATTTTGGGATAATGTAAATTTTAAAACCCCGCGTGGTTGTATTTTATTTTGTTTACTTTATCTCGTTCTTTTATGTCTTGTGTTTGGATACCAATCCCCGTAGCACCCCGAAAGCTTGTTGAGTCTTCCGCTGTACCAAATTTTGGGGGTGTTACAGATTGGTATCAGAGCCAAGGTTATAGAGAACTAGGTAAATAGACACCTAAACTATAACCGATTTTTATAGAAAACGATCCTCGACCATTGCCCGCCAGCCCGCCAAGCCGAAGCATCATTGTTTATTATTGAGGTATTATGAGATTATTGAGATGATTATAGATTTGAAGTTTCTTGAGACGATTTGAGGTTTTGAGGTTTATTGATTTAGTGATATGATGGCGTTTTGAGGAATTATATGTGTTTTGAGGAATTATTTGGCTTAATTGTTTTGCGAATGGTTTTAGTAATGCGGTATTTTAAATCATTTTTGATTATATACGATTTGGAATTATATGATGATTATTGGATATGGTATTTTGAGTTCGCGGTTTAGTTGTTTTGAAACACTTACACCTACCCTACGCCGTTGTCACAGACTATGGCCTCCCATATGCCTGATGTCGTTGAGGATATTCTTACTACACCGGTATTGCCAGCACAGTTCACCATGGCCCCTGATGACCCTTACCAGGTTGCCATGCATTCAGCTACTATGACACCGGCAGGTTCTACTTCAGCACTACCTGCTGCATCTACGCAGGGACCCTCATCTTCTCTAGGGCTCCCTGGTACATCGAGGCAGCCTACTCTTCATCAGGCTTTGGCTCGCGTGGCACCTCGCTTTGCCCACCGAGCTACGGTACGCATGTCGGTACGACCCACTCCATCACCTTTACAGATTGATGCTCATTCTCTTCTGTCTGAGGCGCCACCCACATCATTGCGTCATCGTCCTAGATCACCTACTACATCTCCACATGGTTCACCTAGTAGGAGACGACGAGTGATGAGGTACTCTTCCGATGAGCAGGAGGAGGAGTACGAGGGTGAGGATGAGGCTGATGACCCTGAGCAGGAGGATGACCCTCAGAAGGCTGAGCAGGGTGATGATGATGACCCTGAGGAGGAGGATGACCCTCAGGAGGATGAGATGCCTGATGATGATGATGAGTTAGTACCACCAGCTCAGGCTGAGGAGCCTGATTCACCTGTACACCCGATTGAGCCTGATTTACCTGATCATCTGTTCTTGTTTGAGTTGCCACCTGGTAGTCCCGTTGAGTCGGATGCATCTTCTGAGATTTCTGCTGAGCATGCGGAGTTGGGTGAGATTGGCAGGTTGTGGGCTCGGATTACTGAGCTTAGTGAGAGAGTTGCACGTGTATCTGATCGACTTGAGAGAGTTATTGGAGAGTTTTTAGCAGATTTGAGGGTTGACTTGACTGTCGTTGTGGGCAGGACTACTGAGTTGAGGAGAGTTTTGATGGATGTTCACGAGCATATCGATAGTTTGCAGCGAGGATTTGTTACTGCTCGTGAGGCTGACCGCAAGCTATGGCAAAGGAATGCCGAGCTAGAGAAGGAGGTGGCTGACCTCAAGAGAGACCGAGACACCCATAGCGTGGAGTTAGGATCGTTATGGAGGGATCTTGATGGCTTGAGGCAGGAGTTGAGGAGCCTCCGCCAGCCGCGTGGCTAGCTGCTTGGGTTATGTTGTCTTGTTGCTTTCTTAACCGAGGAGTGTTCGGTTAGAAAAGCTATTTATCATGTTTTGATGTATTTTGTTCAGTATTCGTCTCTTGTGGAACGATTAGTACGTTTTGTGTTATCCGTTAGTTGGAACGATGTTAGATCGCTATTGTATGGTTGATGGTTATTAGTATATGGTATTATGTGATTTTGGGTGTTATGGAAATTGAGTCCTTATCCGTGTTATTGATGTTCCATGGTGTAATGTTGCTATTCTTTCCGTGACTTGGCTTCGTTGATTTAATTCTTGTTGAGCATATGATAAGTCCTATCGGAGACTCACAAACTTATATGATGTTTCAGATCAATGGCCCCACGAAGAAACCCTGTTAGAGCTACCAGAACTGGACCTGCAACGGCTACCCCTAGTCGTCGAGGGCGCCGTCCTACTCGAAATGTTGAAACCCCTATTCCTGATAACCTGGACACCACTAACCGCAACAACAGGAATCAAAATGTTGATGTTCAGGGAGACAATGATCATGTTCCACTTAATGCACCTACTGTGGATCAAGCAATGATCAATCAACTTGTGGAGCAACGAGTTGCTGAGCTACTAGCTGAGTCAAATCATTCCAACAATTCTGCTGGAACTTTCCCACCTGTTCGTGCTAATGGATGTCACTACAAGGAGTTTAAGATTTGTGGACCGATTGAGTTTGGTGGAACTGAAGGAGTGGTTTACTTGGTTAGGTGGATTGAGAAGACTGAGTCTGTGTTCAATGTCAGTGGTTGTGCGGAGAATGCGAAGGTAAAGTTTGCTTCTTTTACCTTCAAGGATGAAGCCTTAACTTGGTGGAACAATTACCGTAACTCGGTTGGGAGTGATGTGGCTTATGCTATGACTTGGGAGCAATTTAAGTCTTTGCTGATTCAGACTTACTGCCCAAGGAACGAGATTAAGAAATTGGAAATTGAGTTCTGGAACCACAAGGTGAAAGGTACCGATATGGCAACTTACAACAGCCGTTATCGAGAGTTGGCCCTACTCTGTCCCGATATGGTTAGGACTGAGACCCAAAAGATTGAGAGGTATACCGATGGATTGCCGGTAGCTACCAGGAACGATGTGATATCTGCTAAGCCTGCAAACATACATGAGGCTATCACTATCGCTCAACAATTGATGGACTTGATTGAGCCTAAACCGTCAGATTATTATTGACCAAGGTCAATAAGTCAAAGATAGCCTATAGTCAATGCTCCGTGGAAGTATAGGGTTTCCCCGGGTCGTTATGTCCCGACGAGGTGTGGATGGTATAAAAACGGGTTTGTGATCGGGTGAATTTGGATGGTAAAGGGTATAAATGAGTTGTGATGATTACACTACTAGAATATGAAAGAAAACAGCTTAATTACACTATATTAACAATACTGGAAAGTCAGGAAAACCAGAAACGTTTAAAACTTAAAACGCGTACGTTCACGTTTAAATAAAACGTAAGCGTACGAAATAAAAAGTAAAAACGGAAATCTGAAAACACCCAGGGGGTGAAAATGACTTTTTTACAAACTAAAAGGTAAAAGAAAATTTTTAGAAAATTAAAATTAATTTTAACCCTAATTAATTATTTAATATTAATTAAATACTAATTATTAATATCTAAAACACTTAAATATAATTTAATACTAATTTAATACTAGAAAAATGAAAATAAAATTTCTAAAATTATAAAATAACTAAAAATAAGTTTTAAAACTAAAAATATATGTTTTTGTCTTTTTGTGAATTTTCTATTAATTAATTACTAATTAATTACTAATTAACTAATTAACTATTTTAAATTAAGAAAAATACTAAATGAACAGTAAAAATTCTAATAAAATTTATAAAATTACTTTATAACATATAAAAGCTAAAAAAAATATATAAAAACAAGGTTTTACTTAATAAAAACTAATAATGCTATTTTAAACTAATTATTAATTAATAATTAATAAAACTAAGATTAATTATAATAAATACTAAATGACAAAATAAAAATCTGAAAAAAATATTTTAACTATTTTAACCTAAGATGAAATTATTAAAAATATAAAAACACAACTTACTTAATAAAAATGTAAAAATGGAAATTAAAATTAAATTTAATTAAATAGAAACTATCACTTAATTTTATATTTGTTTTTCTTGATTTTTATTTTACAAACCTATTAAATACTTAAAAACAAACACTTTTTGTAAAAACAAACTTTTTATAAACTTAAAATAAGCTGAACTGAAAGCTAAAAAGCCAACAGTTGACTTTGATTGACCAAAAGGCAAAATAAGCTAAAATGCCCTTATGTGGGACCCACTATGGTGAAATTTGGTCCAAATCAGTTGTGTGAACTAGTGTAAGAAAGATTCAACTGAAAAAGCAGCCTAGATAAGCCACAAAACACAAATAAGCACTTTGCTTATTTTGAATCTGAGACAAAATGGGACAAGGTTCCAAGCTGAATTAAGGTGGGGTCCACTGGGTCTCAGGTCAAAGCAAAGGTCAATGGTTGAAGTCTACCAGGGGGGGGGTTGAAAGAGACAAGTTGGGAATAGTGGGGCCCACTGAGGTGGTAGGAAAACCACCACCAAGTTGTGGTGGTGGTGGTGCACCTGCTGAGACAGAGCAGCAGCTTGGCCTGCAGCTGTCTTTGGGGCAAAGTGGGGGTCCACACAAAATTCACAAAAATCAAAGGGTGATGGAACAATGGAGTTGAGGTGGTAGGCTATCCATGGAAACAAATTTCAAGCACTGGAAGTAACAACAAAATTCAAAACAATTACTACAATTTTTGGAAAAACCTGATGTTGTGCACTTTGACTTTTCTGAGTTAACTAGGACAGTTGACTTAATTGAAATTACACTGGATCTAAATGATTGATAAGGTAATTATAAGCTATAACATGACCAAACTAACCTATATTAATAACAATAGAACTGATTTGCTTGATTTGGAAACCCAAATTCTTCACAGTTAAACTGTGAAGGAAATTGTTATGATACTTTGACTTTTTGATGTATAAGTGCAAACCAAAAGACTTAAGTAAGTCTAATATGACCTAAGGACTATAGTTAAGCAGAAATCATCAATACAAACATACTGATTAGTGGTGAAAACCACTAATCCAAACACTACTTATTAAGACTGAAAAATGAAATTTCAAAGCAAAAGACACATTAATTCCATGAAACTGATTAATAAGCTTATACTAACATTAAATACACATAACTAAACAGTAATGAACAACAACAAACAAGACCTATTTAAAGATTATGCAAGAAACTGAAAATGAGACTTACAAATGATATTGGACTGAGAAACCAGAAACTATGGACAAGAACAGACCTAAAGCTCCCCAAAGAGCACTAAACCATATTCCATCCAAATCCAAGCATGCTCCTTCTTCCTAGTACAAACACAGGTTTTTTATTTATTTTTCTACTTTCTTGATTTCTTTTTGTATTTTCTTTTTTTATGAACTATTGTTGATTTAGGACTTCTAAAAACTTAACAAGCTTTGTCAGGGCTTGTATAAGCTAGAAGAAGCTACTCAAACACTTGAACAATAACAACTTCATCAAATTGATATTTTGAAATTTAATGAAACACATAAACTGAGAATCCAACTGAAAACTTGAAATTGATTTGAAATTAAGTTTACATTACATGAAATTAACTAGTACAAGCTGATTAAATTTGAAAATTACAACTCAAAGAGTAAAATTACACTAATTCGACTCTAAGCTAATCTAAACTATTCTAATACCCTTTCCATTCTGCTTCATCTCCCTTTTGTAGCATCCCAGAGTCTTGAGTGGGTCCCACCAGTCAAATCCCAGCAATCAAATCATCCATTGGATGATTCTTGTCCCTTTTCTCAATTTGGCAGGAAAATGCCCATTTGACCTTTTGAGGTGTCTGATAATGTGTAGTAGGGGGGGCATTAATTGACCTTGGGGTGTGTGATTGGGATAAGGGTGGTGGTAGCAGAGCAAGTTGGGATGGTGGAGTGGTATTGCAGGGGGGGAATGGTGGTATTTGGGAGGGTGATGGCGGTTTGGGTGGTGTTTGACCAAACTTTGACCGAGGGGTCAAAGTTGACCCTGGGGTGGACTGGGTTGATTGTTGGGCTAAGGTTGGGCTAAGGGTGTGGATTGGACTAGTTAAGGTAGGAGTAGTATTATATTTATAGGATCTGGTTTGGTTTTAGTGTTTTAGGAAATCACAAGGACCTTTTTTGTAATTATTTGAAAGTTGAAGGCTGTTGTGACATTTTTCCAAAGATCATAATAAGGATTAAACTTGCCATGTTACAACAACCAAAGGACCAAAATTGTGATTTTCCCATTTTTAAATCCCAGGGACCTTTTCTGTCAATACCTCAAACTCCAGGGACCATTATTGTAATTTTCTGATTTTTGAAGGGTTAAAGTTGTAAATATCAAATATTAACAAAAAGGACCAAATATGTCATTTAGGAATAGTATAAGGTTTATTTTAATTATTTTCTTATTTTTAAAACCTTAGGGACTAATTTTGACATTTTTCCAAAGTTGAGGGACCAAAGTTGTAAATTTGTAAATTTTAACTTCAAAGGACTTT
Organism: Artemisia argyi; assembly: GCA_030686995.1. Lineage (NCBI taxonomy): Eukaryota > Viridiplantae > Streptophyta > Magnoliopsida > Asterales > Asteraceae > Artemisia > Artemisia argyi. The sequence goes on from CM060685.1 coordinate 29,221,465, forward strand.
TTCTTACAACTTGTGAATCCCAAGGACCTTTTATGACATTTGTACAAGTTTTGATTCACCAGGGACTAGTTTTGCAAATTTATGAAACTTGAGGGACTGAAACTGCCAATTATGCAAACTTTGTACGTTTTTCATTTGTTTTTGCATATTTTGTGTTTGAAACATATAAAACACACCTCTAAGATATTTTAAGTATTTTGATACATATTTGGGTGTTTTTGTATGTTTTGGCAGCTCAGATTGGTATAAAATGATGAGTATTTACACACTCATCAATCCCCCACACTAAACTATTGCTAGTCCCTAGCAATCTTTTGAGAAAAATTAATGGATTTTAAACTCTTTACCAAAAGCCATCACTTCTGGAGTAGCCAGGTGTAAGAACTGTGGCACACCTGATAACCGTGTGATTTTGAGCAAATCACCAGCTGTCAACGGATTTGATTAGTCTTTACCAAAAGCTGTTTGCTTATGGACTAGCCAGCTCTTGATGGAATAGTCAACATCTTGGTGAGCTGATTACCAATTATGGTTTTTCCACGGCCTTTACCACAAGCCATAATCTTGCGGGCTAGCCAACTCATTTGTTTTTGGGGAGTTAAGGAACCGTACAATTTTGGGCAAATTGCAAGCCGTAAACGGATTTGAGATGTCTTTACCAAGAGCCGTTTGCTCCTGGACTAGCCAATCCCTTTTGTCGTTTAGACAAGGCGGACTGATTACCACAAAAAATTTTGAGCTCCAGTGAAAAATTTTTGAAAAATTTTTGGTCAAAAATGGGGGTATAAGATAGTAAAATGTGATAAAATTCGCTAGAATAGCGAATACCCCCCCCCCCCCCCCCACACTAAGCATGAATATTGTCCTCAATATTCAAAGTCCCGGCTATTATGCCGACGCTTTGAACGTAAAAGGGCAACATTACAAGCTAAGCGTGGAAAACATCATTTTGTATTTTCACTTCTGTAATCATAGCATGGGGGACTCCCCCACACTTAGGGTGAAAACCCTATAAACATGCTTTGTTTTTGTTTACCGAGTCGCTAGCTTGACTCGACCCCAAATTCATTTGTCCTTGGGGAAGCATGATGTGGAAGAGAAAATCTCAATCGGACTTTCATTCAAGATGTTTGAATAAACATTTGAAGCACGTGAAAGTTCCACACCGATGAGATATAATCCCGGCTCAAGATAATGGTAAATGAAAATGCCGGGATCAAAGATAATGTCTTCATTCCCGAAGGAGTGAAGAACAGGAGAAGTCACCTTGTAGGTGAAGAAAAGGAAGAAAACCATGATGAAAATCATGATAAGATCTTCTTCCTCGAAGGCAGGCTCATTAGCCTGATTTTGGATTTCAAAGGTTAAGCTCGTAAACATCCCGGGAGGGTGGGTGGGAATTTGCAAATTCTCATGATTGAGAGCATCTCCCCCCGGGATATCAAACTCCGGAGGAGTCATGACATGAGTGAGTTCACAGGAGAACTCATCAAATGTGAATGAATCATATTCTGGATTGATGTGCGTGAGTTCACAAGAGAACTCATCGAAGGTAAATGATTCATAATAGGGGAGAGAATTATGAGAATGAGAAGTGGTGCTGCCACTAATCTTCTCTCCCATAGGATCAAAAGTAAAGGCTTCAAATTCCGGTATAGGGTCATCGGAGAGAATGTCACTATCCTTTATGGGGATAGGAGATGAAATAGGTTTCTCTTTGAAAGCCTCGATTTTAGAAATGAGGAGATTGACTTTCAATAATGTTGCATGGTGTGTATTAATTACACACCCATTTTATTACCAATTATCGACCCTTTATGACTAATTGAGCTAACAAATGCCAAGGAAACGAGTGTTTTTATGTTGTGAATGTGCAGGAACGGATTTATCATAAAAAGACGAAAAATCATCAGAAAACCGGAAAAACGAGCATGAGAGTAGAAGACGGTGAAAGAGTCAATGCTTGGGATCCGAAATTCAGTTTCAGTCCTTCATCTTCTCAGACTTGTCAAATTTAGTCCTTGGAATTAATTTTTGGAGATTTACAGTTTTTACCCTTGGAGTTTGGAAATTAACACAAAAGGTCCTTGGATTTTAAATTACCAAATCTGCCAAATAATCACATTCCTGGTCCATGTTTATTTACTAATCCATAAATACCAAAGCCCAAAACATTTAATATAAACCCAAGCCCAATCACAATTACAACCCGAGTCCACTTATCCCTTTTGGTCAACCGGTCAAAGCCAAGAAAAAAATAAATAAATAAACTAAACCAAACACTCCCGCTCTCATTTCCCCCAAATTCACCCTCACTTACCCAGACCTTCATGAACCCTAATTACCTATTTCACCCAATTACCGCAAGTAAGGGTACTAATGTCAAATCAAAGGTGTCAGTAAGGTGTCAGAGCGTCAGGGGATCTAAAGAAGCACACATTTGGACAGGTGGCAGCTAATGATTGGGTGGAGCGCGTCATCAGATCTAATCTAAGGGTGGATAAACAAAGAGATGATTGAAGGAATGATCAGAGGGCTCAGATTGGATTTCAGAAAGCACAGCACACGGATTGCCAACCTGGCAATCCGATAGCTCACTCCCCACTATTCTCCTATATAAAGAGGTGTTTAGAAGCTTATTGTAGTTAGTTTTTAGAGTAGCGAAGCCATGTTAAAATTTCTTTTGATTGTACTTTAGCTTAATTTATATGTAATTCACTTGAGCTTTTAATAAGATTTCAGTTTTTCTAAATTCCAAATTTAGTTGTTATAACTGTTTTAGTTTATATATTTGAATTAGTTGTTAATCTCAGCTTATTCTCTTATTGATTTCAGTATAATCAATCAGTTTAATTGTACTAAACTAGTTAATTCAGTTTTAAATTCTAAAAAATATAAAAATAAAAAAAATATAAAAAATCATAAAAATATAAAAAAATAAAGTTTACATAATAGTATTAAAGCTTTCAGTGAGCTTCTTTTATCATTTGAATATTCCATTTAAGCTTGTTAGCTTATTAGTGGAATTAATTTGAGTCAAGTTAATTCAGTCAAGGAATCAAAGTTGCTGAGGTGTTTAGATAGCTGATACAGAAGCTTTGAAATCAGCCTATCATAAAGATAGGCGACTGTGAACTCCCTCTTTTCTAGCTGAGGGAGAATTGTGGTAAAACTTTGTCCATTTTCAGATTCTAGTATTAATATAGATAGTGTAGTAGTAGCTATAATCTGCTTGATCTGTGAGTTTTGAGTATTGATTAGTATAAGCTTTGTTAGCATAATTGTTAGACTAGTATTGTTTTAGTAGTTGCTAGTTTGGATCTGATTTGAATTAGTTTTTGATATTGATTGTGATAACCAGTTGATAGAGTTTGTGCATCTGTGTAGTAATTTGTTTGATGATAATCTGTTTTTGCTTATTGCTTTAAGTGTGTTAGTGATAGATCTCTTATCTGTGTAGTAAGTTTGTTGAGATACTGAGTTGTTCATTGTTTGAGAGAATTTTGGACTGTGTTGTTTCATTTCATTATCTGAGTTCATTAGTTGCTAAACTGTCATCATTTATGAGTTTGAGATTCTGATTTTGGACTTGATTCAGTGTTTGCTTGTTGTTTTTATAGTTTCTATGATGTTATTAGAAGTTGTTTAGGACTAGTGGTTTGCGTAATATAGAGTTAAGCTGCTAGTTGCTTTGATAACACAACTAATAGGAGTGTTTGGCATTGGCCTATCTGTGTAGAATAAGCAGTTGTATATCTAGTTTAATTGCTCAAATAGCTTTAATACTTCTGTAGTAGTATAAGTTTTACATAAAATTTGGTCATTAGAACTTAATTAGTCAAACTTAGCTAAATTTCTCTTTAACTGTTTCATTAATTAGTTTTTAGGAATGTTAGTTTGTATTATAGTTGTAATTCAGAGTAACCTAGCTTAATCAAGTGTTAGTTCAGCTTAATATAACATAGTTAAGCAATTATTAGTAGCTAAATCTCATAATAGTCAACTTAGTTAATTTCTCAAAAAGTCAAAAAGGTATAAGCTGAGTAGTCATTATAGGATTTCTACTGAGCTTGTAGAATTCATTTGTTGAAGGAAATTTAAAGTGATTGATGTTTCTGGTAGCTTGATAGTAGTAGATCAAGTATCAAGCAGAATTTTGGCTTTTGGAACAAGTTAGCTTATCTGAACAAGTGCTCAAAGTAGCCTGTGTGGACACCACTTCCCCTGCACCATCTTTGTTAGCCTGTTTTCTTGAACTAATTCAGGTAGGTTTAAGTGCTTATAGATCCTAGTTGTTGATTGATTTGTGTTATCTGATTGATATAGTAAGAGTAGACACTAATAGTTTCTCAATATCAGCTTATCTCAGCAGCTTATCTTGGCCTTGTAGTTCTTAGCCTTAGCTGAATTTCATTTGTGATCATTGGCCTGCTATTCTTATTGTGAGCTTGTTTCTGTGTTTCATCTTATTAAATGTGACACATATGAGTAGTGTGAACTCTGTGAATGGTTTCTGAGTTTCTGCATTAGCTTATTCAGCTTCTGCCTAGCTTTTTGAGCCTTTTCCATAGCTTATTACTTGAATTTGAACTTCTGTGGTTAACTTGAGCTTGTCTACATCATTTTCTGATTCATTTGAGGTTCATTTATCATAAATAGACTGAGTTCAAAGTTTTAACTACTTTTGATCACAAGTGCTTATCAAAAAGCACTTGTGATAAGCTGTTTTGGCTCGTATAAGCCCTTAATAAGCTGTTTTCTTTTTCAAAATTTTATTCTAAGTTTCTTTACTTATTTTTGATTTTCTGGGAATTTTCCAGATTTTTCCTTAGCTTTTTACTACTTTTCTCAATTTATTTTGCTTATTTTCTATTTTTAAATAGATTTTAATTGCTTATAATTCATAAAAATTCAGAAAAAGGTCAGAAAAATACAAAAATAGTTTCAATAATTCTTTTATAATATTTTAGAATTTTCAGTTTAGAAATTTTATTTTTCCACCTTTATTTTCTATTTTTCTCAATTTTTAATTCATTTTTAATTCTTAAATTCATTTTTAATTCATAGAAAATAAATAAAAACTCAAAAAAATATTTTTCTTTTTCCAGAAATTATTTTTCATAGTTTAAGATTTTTAGAAAAAATTTCAAGTTCGTAGGATAATTTTTAGATAAACGTCGCGTTTTAAATAACGCGCGTGCATTACCGTTTTTACGTTTTAGGATTGTGTGCATCTATAGCTTGTACTCTTTGCATGCTTTATCATTGTTTGTTAATATTTGAATTCCTTGATTGCTATTTTCACTCTATCACTTTTTCACCACTCACTTTCACTTCACGATTCCCAATCCGATAATTCAAATTTTCCATTTGAGCCTTCGTTGGGAAGAACGACCCGGGAATTACTTTCACCAGTATTTCCTCGGATTATTATTATACTATAATTGATATTTCACGCATCAATTTTTGGCGCCGCTGCCGGGGAAGGCTTAAAGTGAATTTTTGAATAATTGTTTTGGAAAATCGTGTTTTGATAAGCCTTCTTCTACTTTGTATATATATCTCTATAAAAATTGAAAAATCAAAAACACTTTTCCTAAAGTGTTTTCAAAAAAATACCAAAAAAAATAATAAAAGTTACAGCCTCGACTCGATCGCAAGAAAGGGCGTTGTAAACCAAATAAGTCTCGCAATATAACGAAAATGTAATTTAGTTGTTTATCGGACTATTTCAATTACTACAACCGAATAAGCGGGAAATACGGATAGCTAAGACATTAAATTGCTAGCTGAAGAGAGATCCATTCTTCTCTCCCGTCCCGTCGCGCGTGGTTTTGAAAGAAACGGTTTTCGATTAACGTTACGTTTTAAGAAAAGAAAAACAAAAGAAATAATAAGTTTTTGTGAAAAAAATATAAAAAAACAAAAAGATTTTCTTTTCTCTTTTATTTTTCATTTTCTTTTTAATTTTGTTCGTGGTGTATGCACACCCGATCTTCGTTTGAGAGTCTTACGTCTCCGTTCTCTAACCCCGAGCGGGTTTTACGACATACGAGTCGGGTTCATTTCCTGGACGAGGAGGAGATGAACCAAAACGAACACAACGGACCCCCGCCGATGGGTGGTCCGCAGCACAATGTTATCCCACCGATGGGACAACAACCGGCATTTGATCCGCGTCCGATGGAAGAACAACTCCAATCACCATTTAACGGTGTGAGGAGGGCAATTGTGATTCCGGACATCAATGCCAATTTTGAGATTAATCACGGATTACTTAATTTGATCACGGGTATATCATTCCACGGGTTTGATAACGAAGACCCCTATGCACACATCCGGAATTTCGCCGACATCGCTGAGACGATTAGAATGAACCAAGTGCCTCACGATGTGGTGAAATTGAAGTTGTTTCCTTTCTCCTTAAAAGGAGCAGCCCGGACTTGGCTGGAAAAGGAACCGCCTAACTCAATTCACACTTGGAATGACCTTGCTTCCAAGTTTGTGAATCATTTCTATCCTCCTTCTAAAACTTCTAATCTCCGTTCCCAAATCTTTCGATTCCAACAAGCTTTTGATGAATCGTTTAGTGAAGCTTGGGATCGTTTCAAAGATTTGTTGGAAAAATGTCCTAACCATGGGTTCACCGACCTTCAGCAGATTGATACTTTTTATAATGGGTTGTTTTATATTGATCAAGATTCGCTCAATTCTGCTGCGGGTGGTAACTTGTTGGCTAGGAATACTAATGATGCCTTCACGATAATTGAAAATAAGGCTCGTGTTAGAATGTCAAGAAATAAACTTCCAATGCCCAGTAATGAGAAAAATAATGATGAAGTAAAAAGTATGATTTTGGCCTTAACAAAGAAAGTCGATGCAATTTCTATGGAAAAATCAAGTCAACAAGTCAATGTCGTTAATCATGGTTGTACTACTTGTGGTGGTCCACACCCGTATTATGAATGTCCGACAACCGGCTCTTTTGTTCAAGAGAACGTGTATGCTGCGAATATGGGTGGCAACGGTTACCCACCGCTTCAAGGAGACCGTAATCTCCTTAGCTACCGTCCGAGCCAACATCATGGACCACCCGGGTTTAATCAACCTAATCAAGTAAATCAAAACAATAATGTGCAAAACCGTAATCATCAATTCAACAACAATCAAAATCACAACCGTGGAAATAATGGTTTTCAAGGACAAAATCAGAATTTTCAAAATCAAAATCGGGGAAATTTTCAACAAGGCCCGCCTCAAGGGAATAATTTTCAAAATAATGGCAATTTTCAAAACCGTGGGCAAAATTATAATCAAAATCAAGTTGTTGCTCCGAATCCGTCGCCCACGGAAGATTTGATTAAGCAATTGATTCAAAACCAACAAGCTTTTATGACAAAACAAGAGGAAACAACAAGGTTGTTAGCTAATCAAATCAATGATCTCAACAAGCGTTTAAATGATCGACCCTCGGGCTCTGGAACGTTGCCTAGCAACACGATCGCTAACCCGAGGGGCGATGCAAAAGCGATCATAACGAGGAGTGGTGTTACTTATGATGGACCGACGGCTCCGACTACCTCTTCTTCTCTACCTCCCAAGGTAGTCGTCCGTGAACCGGAGGCGACAACGGGTACGGAAATTCCTAGTAATAATGGAAGGACCGAGAACATCCAACCTCCGGTGGTTCCGACGTCTAAGGGAAAAGAAAAGGTCGTTAATGATAATGAAAACGAAACACCCGTCAAAACAAAGTTACCATATCCATCACGCCTAAATGAACAAAAGCACCGCGAGAAAGATAAAAACCAAATGGAGAAGTTTTATCAGATTTTTCAAGAACTACATTTCGATATAAGTCTCGCGGATGCTATACTTTTGATGCCGAAATTTGCTTCAATGCTAAAAAGTCTTTTGAATAATAAAGAAAAGCTTTTTGAAATGTCACGGACTCAAATGAATGAGAATTGTTCAGCGGTTCTTCTTAAAAAGCTACCCGAAAAGCTTGAAGACCCTGGCAAGTTTCTTATACCATGTAATTTTCCGGGTATGGTTCAATGCTTCGCCTTGGCCGATCTTGGTGCTAGCATTAACCTTATGCCATTGTCGATATGGAAAAAGTTGTCTCTTCCTAACTTGACACCGACGCTTATGACCCTCGAGCTTGCCGACCGATCTACATCTCGTCCAATTGGCATAGCTGAGGATATTTTTGTCAATGTTGGGAAATTTCATTTCCCTGCGGATTTTGTGGTTGTTGATTTCGATGCTGATCCACGGGTTCCTCTCATTCTCGGGAGAGGTTTCCTAAGGACTGGTCGTGCTTTAATTGATGTTTATGACGAGGAGATTACTTTACGTGTTGGAAACGAAGCCGTCACTTTTAATCTTGATCAAACCGCGAGATACTCCTCCGATTACGATGTTTCTTCCGTTAACCGTATCGATGTTATTGATGAACTTACGGAGGAGTATGCTCAAGAATTTCTTGGTTTTACCGATAATGCTTCGAGTGGCAATCCCACTCCTTCTTTTGAACCAATCGTCTCCGATTCTTCCCCTTCCCTTACTCCGTTTGAGGGAAGTGATCTCGCTTGGGAAGAAATCAATGCTTGTCTTGAAAACGAATCATTTTCACCGGAATTTGATAATAACAACTTTGATCCGGAGGGGGACATTTTACTAATTGAAAAATTGTTAAATGAAAAACCGATTGTTTCTTCCCCTCCGGTTGACTTAAAAATGGCAGACGTAAAAGAAGTTAAGCCGTCTATTGAGAATCCTCCGGAGCTCGAGCTCAAGGATTTGCCTCCTCATCTCGAATACGCATATTTGGAAAAGAATGAAAAATTGCCTGTTATAATTTCAAAAGGTCTTAAAGATGAGGAGAAGTTACGACTCTTAGATGTGCTTCGGAAGCATAAAAGTGCGATTGCTTGGCAAATATCCGACATTAAGGGAATCGACCCTCGATTTTGTACTCATAAGATTCTTTTGGAGGAAAATCACAAAGCTTCCGTTCAGCAACAACGACGGGTTAATCCACAAATTCATGAAGTGATCAAAAAGGAGGTTATTAAACTTCTTGACGCTGGAATGATTTATCCAATCTCGGATAGTTCATGGGTTAGTCCGGTTCATTGTGTGCCGAAGAAGGGCGGAATCACTGTTGTGAAGAATGATGATAATGAGCTTATACCGACTCGACTTGTGACTGGATGGAGAGTTTGTATCGACTACCGCAAATTAAACGATGCGACACGTAAAGACCATTTCCCGCTTCCTTTTATGGACCAGATGCTCGAACGTTTAGCGGGAAATGAGTTCTATTGTTTTCTCGATGGCTTTTCTGGGTATTTTCAAATTCCCATTGATCCCCAGGATCAAGAAAAGACCACTTTTACTTGCCCGTATGGAACGTTTGCCTATCGTAGAATGCCCTTTGGCTTATGTAACGCTCCAGGCACGTTTCAACGGTGTATGATGGCCATTTTTTCCGATATGATTGAAAAAACCATGGAAGTGTTTATGGACGATTTTTCCGTCTATGGTGATTCTTTCGACTCTTGCCTTTCCCATTTAGAAAGTATGCTAGTTCGGTGTGAAAACACTAATTTAGTTCTAAATTGGGAAAAGTGCCACTTCATGGTTAAAGAGGGAATAGTCCTCGGCCATAAAATATCCAAATCTGGGATTGAGGTGGATCGGGCAAAAGTCGATGTTATTGCTAAGTTACCACACCCGACTACCGTTAAAGGAATCCGAAGTTTCCTTGGTCATGCCGGCTTTTACCGACGTTTTATTCAAGATTTTTCTAAAATAGCCAGGCCTCTGACCCACCTTTTAGAAAAAGACGCTCCGTTTATCTTCTCAAATGAATGCATCGAAGCATTTCATACTCTTAAAAAGAAGTTAACGGAGGCTCCCGTCTTAATTGCCCCCGACTGGGACTTGCCCTTCGAGCTAATGTGCGATGCTAGCGATTATGCTATAGGTGCAGTTCTGGGGCAGCGTAAGAACAAGTATTTTCAGCCTATACACTATGCAAGCAAGACCTTAAATGACGCCCAACATCACTACACAACCACCGAAAAGGAGATGTTGGCGGTCGTCTATGCTTTTGAAAAATTTCGGTCTTATTTGCTGCTTAAAAAATGCATAGTGTATACGGACCACTCAGCCCTAAAGTACTTAATGGCCAAACAAGATGCAAAACCACGTTTAATGCGGTGGATTCTCCTTCTTCAAGAATTCAAAGTTGAAATTCGAGACAAGAAAGGAGCTGAGAATCTTGCTGCCGATCACCTTTCTAGACTTGAGAACCCCCACCAAAGTGTTCTCGAGAAAAAGGAAATTAATGATGCTTTTCCTCTTGAGACACTTGGGAGTGTGACCAAAATAGACCAAAGTACCCCATGGTTCGCCGATTTTGCGAATTACCATGCGGGGAATTTCATTAGACAAGGGATGTCGTCCCAGCAAAAGAAGAAATTCTTTAAGGATGTCCAACATTATTTTTGGGACGACCCCTACTTGTTCAAAGTCTGTGCGGATCAAGTGATCCGGCGGTGTGTTCACGGTACGGATGCCGTTGAAATACTTAAGGCATGTCATAGTGGACCCACGGGGGGACACCATGGTGCCAATTTCACCGCCAAGAAAGTGTTTGATTCCGGCTTCTATTGGCCGACGATATATCGGGATGCCCATGAATTGGTGAAAACATGTGATTCATGCCAACGTCAAGGGAAAATCTCTCAAAAAGATGAAATGCCGCAAAATGCGATTCAAGTTTGTGAGATTTTCGACGTCTGGGGCATTGATTTCATGGGGCCATTCCCGTCGTCTAGGGGTAACAAGTATATTCTCGTGGCCGTCGATTACTTATCAAAATGGGTTGAAGCGAAGGCGCTCCCCACCAATGACGCCCGAGTGGTTGTTAAGTTTTTAAAGAATCTCTTTGCCCGATTTGGTGCACCTCGAGCCATCATAAGCGATCGTGGGACTCATTTTTGCAATGATCAATTTGCGAAAGTTATGCTTAAATATGGTGTTACACATCGTCTTTCCACGGCTTATCACCCACAAACGAGTGGTCAAGTTGAGGTCTCCAATCGTGGTTTAAAACGTATACTTGAAAGGACCGTAGGTGAACATCGTGCTTCTTGGGCCGACAAATTAGAGGATGCATTATGGGCTTTCCGGACCGCTTACAAGACCCCAATTGGGTGTACTCCATATAAGTTGGTTTACGGGAAAGCTTGTCATTTGCCCATTGAATTAGAGCACAAGGCCTACTGGGCCTTAAAACATGCCAACTTTGATTTAAAAACCGCGGGTGATCACAGAAAAATTCAATTGAATGAGTTAGTAGAACTCCGTGATCAAGCTTACGAGAATTCTTTGATTTACAAAGAGAAGACGAAAAGAATTCATGATGCCAAGATCAAAGACCGCGTTTTTAACGTTGGTGATCAAGTGCTACTTTTCAATTCTCGGTTAAAGATATTTTCGGGAAAGCTTAAAACCCGTTGGTCTGGACCATTCACAATAACCCAAGTTTTCCCTTATGGAACCATTGAGTTAGCTCAACAAGATGGTCCCAATTTTAAGGTGAATGGTCATAGGTTGAAACATTACTTTGGAGGGGATGTACCGACTATGGTAGTCCCGGATCTCCAAACTTTCCCTAAGGACAATTGAATTCGGGGATCGAGTCAAGCTCATGTGACTCGGTGAACAAAAACAAGCGCTTCGTGGGTGGCAACCCATGCTTATCCAATTTCATCTTCTTATATTTCTAATTTCTAACACCTAACGTGAGGAGGGGGTGCCTCTTTTACTCTTGTGTTTCGTGGTTGTTTGTGATGATTGTTCAGGATTGTCCGCGATTTATGATGACTCTCGTGCTCGTTATCTCTTCACTTGGAGTCTCATTCATCGGTGCTACTTGGAAATCCTATATCCGTGAATCTTATCGACTAACGTTTTCTTTGGCATAATTAATAAACGGCCTAGAATTTTGTTAGGATTACCTTAACCCATCAAACATTGAGGACAATGTTTCGTTCTAGTCGGGGGGAGGGTGAATCTTCGATTCGATTTTGACCTTGCATGTTTCACATGTCGTGTACTCTCGCAACTCCGTTTTTCCACCAAAAATAAAAAATTGAAAAGAATGAGAAAAATTTCAAAAATTTTGAAGAAAAAGCAATGAAAAAGTACAAAAAGATGTGAAAAAGTTGAAAAAGTTGTGCAAAAATATAATAAAGTTTGAATAAGTGTTTTGACACCTTGTTGACTTTCTTGCTGGCGAGAGTAGGAATAAATATTTTGACTTGACCGGGCGTGTTGAGCCCTAGCTTGTTCCCTTAACCAATGATGATCACATAAGCTTGTGCTAGTTTTGTACACAAGGAGCTATAAAATGCGAATTCTTTCTTAAGAATCTGCAAGTTCCCGTACTTGACTTTATACATGCGCAGCTTAAAAGCTTTCGCTAGTCTTTTACATCAGGAGCTAGAAAACGCGAGTTCTTCTTTTAGAATTTGCAAGTTTCCGTAACTGACTTTATATATGCGTGGCTGATTATCGGCTAAGTATTCGCGGGTTTCATTATTTGGAATCTTAAATTGCGAAGAGCGAGAAATGATAGAGTTTATTTAGAAGTTAGATGCTAAACGTGGAGTAGTGGTTCTCTTTAGAGCTCATAAGAGGTACTTGTGGCTTTTTACTCCCATCAGATACGTCACCAATATAAAATAGATGTTCTAGGTTAATTAGTGGTATTTCGGTTTGAATAATATTTAGTTCTTTGTTTTCTTAAGAGAATTTTTGCTTTAGAAGTTGGGTACATATCAAGGAACACCAAAAATAAGAGCCAAAAAGTGAAAAATCAAAAGTCAAAAGTTGATTATCTATGTGGTTTTGGAGCTACCCGATAAGCTTCCATTGGTATTGAGAAAAAAGTGAAGAAAGAAAGAAAAAATGAAAAGTATCAAAAGTATGAAAAAAGTGAAAAATGAAAAAATGAAAGTTGAAGTATTGTTTAAATAAGAGCTATGTATGTATAAATAAGTTGTTGGCGCGTGAGGTGCATGTGATACGTGATTAGTAATCAGTCACATGAGGTGCACGTGATTGTACTCCGCAACTTATATCTTTTATATGTATGTATCCCTAGTTCCTTGATGTGGACCGAATTTCTATTGCAGTGGTTCTTAAGAGAAAATGAATAACTACTTATCGTTTGAACTTAGGTGTCACTATCGGACTTAAAAATTATCGAAATGAGAAAATATGAAGCAATTCATTTCTCAACAAAATAAAATATTGAGATACAAAACCTAGGATATGGGAGTAAGAAGTTTTCACAAGTAACTTTTATGAGTAGTGTTAGCATCTAATTTGTAGATAAGCTGTGATCTCGTTTGTACGCTTAGTTTGGGGACTCGTGAAAAATCAAGGATGACGAATTTTAACCGTATGGTCGCTTCTTAAAAAAAGTGTTTCTACTCGTTGACCCTAATAATTATTGCAAGATAATGAAAGTTCAACAAACCGTCACAAGTGTGAATTATGGAAAAGTCCAAAAATAGAAAGTGTAAATGGAATAGAGGAATAAAAGGAAGATTTGGAAATCGGAGCGTTTTTCGGGATTAAATGATTTTGTAATCTCTTTTAAACCGCCTTGCTACTTTTCAAAGTTAGTAAAAAGAGTATCGAAATTATTTATCTCAAAAGCGTGAATTGATCACATTGCGTGAGGACACGGCAATACTTTAGTCGGGGAGATTTTGGTGTGTATTAATTACACACCCATTTTATTACCAATTATCGACCCTTTATGACTAATTGAGCTAACAAATGCCAAGGAAACGAGTGTTTTTATGTTGTGAATGTGCAGGAACGGATTTATCATAAAAAGACGAAAAATCATCAGAAAACCGGAAAAACGAGCATGAGAGTAGAAGACGGTGAAAGAGTCAATGCTTGGGATCCGAAATTCAGTTTCAGTCCTTCATCTTCTCAGACTTGTCAAATTTAGTCCTTGGAATTAATTTTTGGAGATTTACAGTTTTTACCCTTGGAGTTTGGAAATTAACACAAAAGGTCCTTGGATTTTAAATTACCAAATCTGCCAAATAATCACATTCCTGGTCCATGTTTATTTACTAATCCATAAATACCAAAGCCCAAAACATTTAATATAAACCCAAGCCCAATCACAATTACAACCCGAGTCCACTTATCCCTTTTGGTCAACCGGTCAAAGCCAAGAAAAAAATAAATAAATAAACTAAACCAAACACTCCCGCTCTCATTTCCCCCAAATTCACCCTCACTTACCCAGACCTTCATGAACCCTAATTACCTATTTCACCCAATTACCGCAAGTAAGGGTACTAATGTCAAATCAAAGGTGTCAGTAAGGTGTCAGAGCGTCAGGGGATCTAAAGAAGCACACATTTGGACAGGTGGCAGCTAATGATTGGGTGGAGCGCGTCATCAGATCTAATCTAAGGGTGGATAAACAAAGAGATGATTGAAGGAATGATCAGAGGGCTCAGATTGGATTTCAGAAAGCACAGCACACGGATTGCCAACCTGGCAATCCGATAGCTCACTCCCCACTATTCTCCTATATAAAGAGGTGTTTAGAAGCTTATTGTAGTTAGTTTTTAGAGTAGCGAAGCCATGTTAAAATTTCTTTTGATTGTACTTTAGCTTAGTTTATATGTAATTCACTTGAGCTTTTAATAAGATTTCAGTTTTTCTAAATTCCAAATTTAGTTGTTATAACTGTTTTAGTTTATATATTTGAATTAGTTGTTAATCTCAGCTTATTCTCTTATTGATTTCAGTATAATCAATCAGTTTAATTGTACTAAACTAGTTAATTCAGTTTTAAATTCTAAAAAATATAAAAATAAAAAAAATATAAAAAATCATAAAAATATAAAAAAATAAAGTTTACATAATAGTATTAAAGCTTTCAGTGAGCTTCTTTTATCATTTGAATATTCCATTTAAGCTTGTTAGCTTATTAGTGGAATTAATTTGAGTCAAGTTAATTCAGTCAAGGAATCAAAGTTGCTGAGGTGTTTAGATAGCTGATACAGAAGCTTTGAAATCAGCCTATCATAAAGATAGGCGACTGTGAACTCCCTCTTTTCTAGCTGAGGGAGAATTGTGGTAAAACTTTGTCCATTTTCAGATTCTAGTATTAATATAGATAGTGTAGTAGTAGCTATAATCTGTTTGATCTGTGAGTTTTGAGTATTGATTAGTATAAGCTTTGTTAGCATAATTGTTAGACTAGTATTGTTTTAGTAGTTGCTAGTTTGGATCTGATTTGAATTAGTTTTTGATATTGATTGTGATAACCAGTTGATAGAGTTTGTGCATCTGTGTAGTAATTTGTTTGATGATAATCTGTTTTTGCTTATTGCTTTAAGTGTGTTAGTGATAGATCTCTTATCTGTGTAGTAAGTTTGTTGAGATACTGAGTTGTTCATTGTTTGAGAGAATTTTGGACTGTGTTGTTTCATTTCATTATCTGAGTTCATTAGTTGCTAAACTGTCATCATTTATGAGTTTGAGATTCTGATTTTGGACTTGATTCAGTGTTTGCTTGTTGTTTTTATAGTTTCTATGATGTTATTAGAAGTTGTTTAGGACTAGTGGTTTGCGTAATATAGAGTTAAGCTGCTAGTTGCTTTGATAACACAACTAATAGGAGTGTTTGGCATTGGCCTATCTGTGTAGAATAAGCAGTTGTATATCTAGTTTAATTGCTCAAATAGCTTTAATACTTCTGTAGTAGTATAAGTTTTACATAAAATTTGGTCATTAGAACTTAATTAGTCAAACTTAGCTAAATTTCTCTTTAACTGTTTCATTAATTAGTTTTTAGGAATGTTAGTTTGTATTATAGTTGTAATTCAGAGTAACCTAGCTTAATCAAGTGTTAGTTCAGCTTAATATAACATAGTTAAGCAATTATTAGTAGCTAAATCTCATAATAGTCAACTTAGTTAATTTCTCAAAAAGTCAAAAAGGTATAAGCTGAGTAGTCATTATAGGATTTCTACTGAGCTTGTAGAATTCATTTGTTGAAGGAAATTTAAAGTGATTGATGTTTCTGGTAGCTTGATAGTAGTAGATCAAGTATCAAGCAGAATTTTGGCTTTTGGAACAAGTTAGCTTATCTGAACAAGTGCTCAAAGTAGCCTGTGTGGACACCACTTCCCCTGCACCATCTTTGTTAGCCTGTTTTCTTGAACTAATTCAGGTAGGTTTAAGTGCTTATAGATCCTAGTTGTTGATTGATTTGTGTTATCTGGTTGATATAGTAAGAGTAGACACTAATAGTTTCTCAATATCAGCTTATCTCAGCAGCTTATCTTGGCCTTGTAGTTCTTAGCCTTAGCTGAATTTCATTTGTGATCATTGGCCTGCTATTCTTATTGTGAGCTTGTTTCTGTGTTTCATCTTATTAAATGTGACACATATGAGTAGTGTGAACTCTGTGAATGGTTTCTGAGTTTCTGCATTAGCTTATTCAGCTTCTGCCTAGCTTTTTGAGCCTTTTCCATAGCTTATTACTTGAATTTGAACTTCTGTGGTTAACTTGAGCTTGTCTACATCATTTTCTGATTCATTTGAGGTTCATTTATCATAAATAGACTGAGTTCAAAGTTTTAACTACTTTTGATCACAAGTGCTTATCAAAAAGCACTTGTGATAAGCTGTTTTGGCTCGTATAAGCCCTTAATAAGCTGTTTTCTTTTTCAAAATTTTATTCTAAGTTTCTTTACTTATTTTTGATTTTCTGGGAATTTTCCAGATTTTTCCTTAGCTTTTTACTACTTTTCTCAATTTATTTTGCTTATTTTCTATTTTTAAATAGATTTTAATTGCTTATAATTCATAAAAATTCAGAAAAAGGTCAGAAAAATACAAAAATAGTTTCAATAATTCTTTTATAATATTTTAGAATTTTCAGTTTAGAAATTTTATTTTTCCACCTTTATTTTCTATTTTTCTCAATTTTTAATTCATTTTTAATTCTTAAATTCATTTTTAATTCATAGAAAATAAATAAAAACTCAAAAAAATATTTTTCTTTTTCCAGAAATTATTTTTCATAGTTTAAGATTTTTAGAAAAAATTTCAAGTTCGTAGGATAATTTTTAGATAAACGTCGCGTTTTAAATAACGCGCGTGCATTACCGTTTTTACGTTTTAGGATTGTGTGCATCTATAGCTTGTACTCTTTGCATGCTTTATCATTGTTTGTTAATATTTGAATTCCTTGATTGCTATTTTCACTCTATCACTTTTTCACCACTCACTTTCACTTCACGATTCCCAATCCGATAATTCAAATTTTCCATTTGAGCCTTCGTTGGGAAGAACGACCCGGGAATTACTTTCACCAGTATTTCCTCGGATTATTATTATACTATAATTGATATTTCACGCATCATTGCACGAAGTGCTTCATCCTTGATTTCAGTGTCAATCTCATCATTCTCTTCTTCTAAGCTAACTAGCTCAGAAGGTAATTCTTCCACATGACTGATGTCTCCAGAAGATAAAGAATTTTCATCAGCATGTGAAGTACGAAGCTCGACGTTGGGATTAGAGTTTAAAAGATTTTCAGTTTCTCCCACATCGGCTTCAAAATCAAGGAGACCATCATCATTTCCCAAAGGAAGTGGATTGATGTGAGTAAGTTCGTTTGTGACTTTCTCAATAAAAGGGTCAACATCCGAATGAGGAAATGGTGCCTCCTCATACTCAACTTCTCCATAAGATGTGTAATCATCATTAAAATCGGAGAAGGTCTCAAAATGATCTTTTGGATTTTCAGGGTGAGAAGGTAGATCACACACATGATCCAAAGTTCCCTGTGACTCTCCTGGGATTGGGACAAGGATCTCAACACTAGACTTTATGAATTCGTCCGATTCCTTTTGAGGAACAGTGTCAAGATGCTCATCCCCCATATTTGGAGAGTGAGTGTGAACTTCGGGTGTGATAGCAGTTGTTTGAGATGGAATCTCAACTGCTGGGATATCAACTGATGAACTTGATGAATCTTTTTGAATAATAACAATGTTATCTTCATCATCACTGTCATCATAGTCATCAAATAGAGCAGTATTGCGAATGTTAGCACGAAATTTAGCTGCTCGTTGCTCAGCCAATAATTCTTCCATGCTTTTTCCAGATTCTCGTTCTTCAGCAAGTAATTCTGCCATAGTTTTACCACGAGAATTTGGAATGAAAGGAAATTGTGGGGATGTGGATGTGTCAAAACCGAAAGGTTGACATTGAAAATCACTATGAGGACCCCCACAATATGCACAAGAAGAACTTGGAGTATGGCGGATTGAAATATTAGCTAACTCCTCCTTAAGTTCTTTAAATTTCTCAAGAACTTCTAAAAAGTCTTGCTGGATTTGAGGAGTTGCTTGGATAGTTTGATACTGTGGAGGTTGGTCTTGATACGAAGAGTCATAATTGTTACAAGGAATTGGATTCCTCGTTTGACAATCAGAGCTAAAGTGTGGACCTCCACAGTAATCACAACAGTGAAACTGATGTGGTTGTGGGTTGTATCTGCTGGAGTTATAATTGTTATCAGGAAACTGCTCATAGACAAGCGTGTTTCCCGATTGACAATCAGAACTGTAATGTGAACCACCACAGTACTCACAACAGTAAAACTGCTGAGTCTCATGGTGTGGTAACTGATGGAATGAATCAGTTGTGTCATGGTAGGAATAGGGATTCTGGTTATAGACAGACCCGTTTCCTGACTCTACCATGCCACAACTGGGGCAATTGCCACCATTATAAGGATTACCACACCACTGACAAATCAGAAAGTGTGGATGAGACATAGAAAGAATCAAAAGGTTTTAGAGGGTAAGAAATGGAGAATCAAAAAGGTAGAGGGGTTAAGATGAATATTTTTGGGATTTTTGAAAAGCATTTTATCAGAAAGAAAATCTTTTTGTGTTTTTGTGTTCGTTGAAAACTAATTTTACAAAGTTTTCAGGAACAGTTTTGTTTTGATAATAGGAAAATATGAACAAGGGATGGTAAATATACAATGGATGTATATCCAGGTTCACTAATACGCAAAACCGTTTAGAATACGCGCACAACCTCCCCGGCAGCGGCGCCAAATTTTGATTGAGCCTAAACCGTCAGATTATTATTGACCAAGGTCAATAAGTCAAAGATAGCCTAGAGTCAATGCTCCGTGGAAGTATAGGGTTTCCCCGGGTCGTTATGTCCCGACGAGGTGTGGATGGTATAAAAACGGGTTTGTGATCGGGTGAATTTGGATGGTAAAGGGTATAAATGAGTTGTGATGATTACTGATGAGGCGGAAAATGATCCGTGTTTAGGGGGTCATTTAAGCCCGAATCCGACTTTATTTGATCAAATATTGCCCTAAATCGTTCCTTTTGTGATTTTAGGTGTTTGGAGAGTGAATTCTGGAAAAGAGGCTATTTTGGACGTTTTTGGAGCATAAAGTGAAGAAAACGACAAAGTACCAAAAATCCAAGCTGGAAATACAAGGTGACGGCGTCACGACTTGAGTCTTGACGGCGTCAGACATGATGAATATTTTACCGTAGCTGGTGACGGCGTCAGATGAGTAGATGACGGCGTCAAAGTGGCCAAGATTAATTTACCGTAGGTGGTGACGGCGTCACATAGGCCGTCACAAGTGGATCTAGGGCGTCCGAGGAAGTTTAAGGCGGCGAGTTGACGGCGTCAGATTTAACTCTTGACGCCGTCAGGACGATTTTCCTATATATAGTTTTCTAGTTTTTTCATAAGAGAAGGGAGAAGTTTTGGTGAAACCCTAAAGACGATTTTGGTGCCTCTTTTACAGGTTCTTCAAGGGTTCCAAACCCTTGAGACCTTGCATTGTAATTGAGATAAGTATACTCTTAATTCAATCAATATGTCTATGTGTTGGTTGTTTATCTTTTGTTCTTATCTTAATTCTACTATGCTAGGCTAGATTTTCTTTGTGTTTGCTTAGATCTAATGAAACCTAGATGTTGATTATGTGTTGATTACTTGTCTATTCTTGTTCTTGGATGAATGATATTATATGTTAGGCTTAAGAAAACTGGCAGATCTCCAATGGTAACATGCTTGAACGTCTTAAGAAACATGAACCGAGGCGTACTAGGTCTTTATTGGTTGTATTTAATGCATGAGCCACTGTTTACAATCCCTATAGTTGTGCTGGGTCATGGTGTAGGAGGAGATAAGAGCTCATAGAGTTGGGGAGTTATGTATGCCACCCCACGAATGGTATTAAGGAATACAATCCGTCATCCATACAAGTATAACAAGTAATTGACATGTAAAAGATATCTAGGGAGTAATGAAGTCTAAGTAAACACAATTTCTCCAACCACTGCTCACAACTTTAGTATAAGTAGTTTATTTTCATTTTTATTATTTTATTTTGATTGCATCTTAGTTTTGGGTTAGTTGATTAGCAACTAATTCCGCCCACTCCTTCAAAACCCGAGATTTTACTTGCTTTCATAAAAATACAAAAACACAAAAATAATCATCTTTCATCTCTAGAACTTTTAATTAGGTTTTCTAATCCTAGCGACACTATTCCTAAGCTGAACGATCAATCCCCCGGTACTTGTCACTATACTATACTACAACGATCAGGTACACTGCCTGGTGGGGGTTGTAAGCCTCGCGAGATCCCTCGAGAGGTAAAGCAAGGTGCGATTCCCACGCATCAAGTTTTTGGCGCCGCAGCCTGGGGAATAGTTATTGTCTAGGTTAGGATTTCTTTTTATTAGGTCTACTTGCTAGATTCCTTTCTAGTAAGATTTTATTTTTATTTTTAGGTTCTCTTTAGTCTATCTTTTTCTTTGTGCCCTTTGTTTGTAAAACCATTTTCATTTGTCTTCATGGCGGATGAGATTCCATTTAGATCATTAACAATAGAGGAACAATTAGTTTACTCAGATAGATTTGCTTCCTGTTGTTCCAATGAATTTTTATGTGATCTTAACTATATACAAGAGGAGATGGGTGTAAAGTTTGATAGGTTTGATGAGTTATGCGCATGTGTGGCCTATATTAAACTATCATTGTTAGGATCAATCCCTTTTAGTAAGACCCTTTGGAAAAAATTTGAGGAAAGCCTTCTAACCGTGAACCATGAGTTCAATGAATTGATGGGTTTGTATGCATCACAACTTGAGGAAACAATTAAGGAGGATTTAGCCAAACATGATCATATTGAGCAAAAAGATGAATCCTTTAGGCAAATTGAACATTGTAATCAAGTTATTGAGGAAGGTTCTTATGAATCAGACTTAGAACTTGAAATGGCTAGAGAAGGATTTGAGATACTTACCAACATGTTTAGGTTAGATTCTACTAAAACACGTGATGAGCATATAGGTGATGTTGAGAGAAGGAAGGATGACGTAAATAACACAAACCTACAAAGTACCCCACAACTCCCACCATCACTTGAGGAACACACACCACCCGTGACTTACCCGGAAGAAGTAGAAGAGACTATAGGAACCCCAATAGAGGTAGAACCCTTGTACCAAACACCACTAGAGGATATAGGTTTGAATACTTGTAGTGATAACCTTACTCTTAGTTCTAGGGAATTACCTAGTGTTGATGAACCGGGACCTCAATCTTCACACAACTTTCCATCCTTAGATATGCATCTAGGAGACAAAAGAGGAGCCGACCCACCCATCAACCCATGTAGTCCGGGTAGTCTTAGGATAAAGGTAGTGGACTCTAAGCCTTGTAGAGAGAAAGACAATATAGGAGTGGAACATAACCTTACATGCTTACATCACCCATTCATGATTGATCACAAAACACATTATGGGTTTAAACCGGGTTTATTAGGTCAAGATGGATTCCCAACTAGGAGTCTCTCAAAATTGATAGAAGATGATCCCTTTCTAAGAGAAAATCTTAATTCACCCACTAACCCAATTGAATTAGGTAAGGCTATGATGATAGGATCCCGCATCTTTGAGCATAAAATTCATCCACCACTCTTTCCTCACGAGGCATATTTACACCCTAAGGGTGTGTATCGCTACTTTCACCCGCACTTAATCCTAAGTGTAGGGAAAACCTCACATTTATCCATAAAATAAGGGTAGAGTCAGGCTCGTGACTCGAACAAAAACAAGCGCTTCTTGGGAGGCAACCCATGTTTTGTGTGATTTTAATTGTTTGTTTGTTATTTGCTTCCGTATGCATGTTTTATTTTTATTGTTGGTTGATCATGTTTCTCAATTAAAATGTGGAAATACTTTATTATGTTGTTTGGCCTTGTCTTAACTTCAACCTAAAGGTATTTTTGCAAAAGATAAGTGTAAGGGGAAACCCCAAATATGTTTTTAAGAAACAAACCGATCATGATTCTCCACAATATTTAATGAACATGTATATTCGTAATTGTTAGAGTCAAATGCTTGTATTGAGTCATAATGAAGTTTTGCAGGATTTTCCAGGAAGCAGGACAAGATTTTTCCAGAAATTTTCCGGAAACTTAACATGAAGATTTCTGCAGGTCCATTCTGACGGCGTCAGGCAATTGCTCTTGACGGCGTCAGGAGTCAAAAATCTGGAAATTTTACCAGTTTTGTTTTTCTAACGGAGTCTTATGGTTTTTGTGATTTATTAAGTTTTATAATCTCCAGGAAATCTGCAAACTTCATTCCACAAGCATTATATCTTACTTTGTTTTCTAGGATTTAGTAACTTATATAGGATGCCGCCGATTTTACGCGAGATTGCCTTGTCTACTTTTGTCAGGATCTACAGGTTATTTAAGACAAGAAGATGATTTATATTCTGGATGGGAAGCTTTGATTGTTCATTTTCTTGGAGGAAGATTTAACCTGGCCAACCTAAAATCCATACCGAGCGAATCAGGGGAGTATTTGATTTCATTCTTTTTACTTTACTTTTACATTCTTTATTTGAACATTGGGGACAATGTTCATCCTAAGTGTAAGGGGAGGGTAAAAAGATGATACCTTACATATGCACTTTCGCTTGAGTTTGTTTTGTTTAATGGTAGATGTGTAATAAAACTATGAGAAATACTTGTTAGTGTAATTTTAGCGCCAAATTTAAAATTTTTTACAACATTTAGGAGTGAAACTTTAGCCATAGCAAGCGTCTCATGGATAGGAGGTTGTATGACTAGCACATAACCGTATATTCAGAAAAATTTTCCACCCAAAAATGTGAGGTTCGCCTTTAGTTTTGATAGGAAAAGCATTTATTATTGGTGCTTATGAGTGTACCGGTAGCATTTAGATTCTAGAACTTGCGTTAGTGATGCATCCCGAGACCGCTAGTAAGACTACATTCGTGTGGTAGGATTTACTACATGATAAGAGGCATTAGGATCACCCTTGTGTTAAACCCGTATTGTAATTACTTGACCATTTAAGTCATATTACTTGGCTAGTTAAGTCAACTAATTTTTCCCACACCCTTAGCGTTGTACTCATTTTTAGTACACGAAACCCCTAGTACACCCCTTCGAGCCTATCTTTTCGTTTCTAACTTTAAGCATCTTACTTAAAGGAAGAATTTGTTACACCCCACTTAAATGTACACCCAAATCGCCTTAGCCTTCTGTGTATGCGCTCATTTTTAGTGCATTATTGTTATTTGTTAAACCCTAAGTTAACTTTCTAATTGATTACATGGTTGCTAAGTCGAGTCATATCCGTGTACATATTGTTTTGGGACGATTGGGACTCATGGGTAAGTACTTATTTTATGGAGTAATGGGGAAGAACATCATATTATTACCCCCATATGTACGTTAATCTTAAAAGTGCTCCAAGTGTTTTGATTTTCTTAATTCGAGTCGTTAGATTAGTTTAATGTAAAGTATGTAAAGATTCAAGTGTAAGGGGATTGCTCAAACCCCTATGATGTATTATTTTGGGTGGTAGGGTAACAGTGTATGCAAAAAAAAAAAATTAAAAAAAAAAAAAAAAAAAAAAGAGAAAAAAACATACGGACTACCATCCCGTTTTCGTTCTATGTTCATTTTATGTTTTTGTTATTTTTCATTTATTAGCTTAAGTCGAGTCTAGTCTTGGCTTAGCAACGCCATCTTGTACATGTAATTTACTAAGATTGTTAACTCGCCACCAGTAAAATTCCCTTTATCCAACAAAACCGTGTAATTCATATCCCTACACCTAACGTTATAACCCTTTAAAAAGACCTCTTTGATAGTTTATCCTAGGTGCTTACGCCATATGGTGGAGGTTTGATCCTTTCACAAGCCTATGGTAATCTATTTTGCTATGACAGGTAGTGAGAGATATCTTCCATTTCCATAATGTTATATTACTTTATTACACCCGAGAGATGTGAGTATCTAAACACTATTTGTGAGGTGCTTGTATATGACTTCCGTGCTTGTCTATTGGTCTTTAGTGGAACGATTATTTGTTGTAATTACTTTTATATTAGTGTTAAATGACCCCTAACTTGTCTTTTGAGTAGAATAAAAGCTCATTTGCTTGAGGACAAGCAAATCTCAAGTGTAAGGGTATATGATGAGGCGAAAAATGATCCGTTTTTAGGGGGTCATTTAAGCCCGAATCCGACTTTATTTGATCAAATATTGCCCTAAATCGTTCCTTTTGTGATTTTAGGTGTTTGGAGAGTGAATTCTGGAAAAGAGGCTATTTTGGACGTTTTTGGAGTATAAAGTGAAGAAAACGACAAAGTACCAAAAATCCAAGCTGGAAATACAAGGTGACGGCGTCACGACTTGAGTCTTGACGGCGTCAGACATGATGAATATTTTACCGTAGCTGGTGACGGCGTCAGATGAGTAGATGACGGCGTCAAAGTGGCCAAGATTAATTTACCGTAGGTGGTGACGGCGTCACATAGGCCGTCACAAGTGGATCTAGGGCGTCCGAGGAAGTTTAAGGCGGCGAGTTGACGGCGTCAGATTTAACTCTTGACGCCGTCAGGACGATTTTCCTATATATAGTTTTCTAGTTTTTTCATAAGAGAAGGGAGAAGTTTTGGTGAAACCCTAAAGACGATTTTGGTGCCTCTTTTACAGGTTCTTCAAGGGTTCCAAACCCTTGAGACCTTGCATTGTAATTGAGATAAGTATACTCTTAATTCAATCAATATGTCTATGTGTTGGTTGTTTATCTTTTGTTCTTATCTTAATTCTACTATGCTAGGCTAGATTTTCTTTGTGTTTGCTTAGATCTAATGAAACCTAGATGTTGATTATGTGTTGATTACTTGTCTATTCTTGTTCTTGGATGAATGATATTATATGTTAAGCTTAAGAAAACTGGCAGATCTCCAATGGTAGCATGCTTGAACGTCTTAAGAAACATGAACCGAGGCGTACTAGGTCTTTATTGGTTGTATTTAATGCATGAGCCACTGTTTACAATCCCTATAGTTGTGCTGGGTCATGGTGTAGGAGGAGATAAGAGCTCATAGAGTTGGGGAGTTATGTATGCCACCCCACGAATGGTATTAAGGAATACAATCCGTCATCCATACAAGTATAACAAGTAATTGACATGTAAAAGATATCTAGGGAGTAATGAAGTCTAAGTAAACACAATTTCTCCAACCACTGCTCACAACTTTAGTATAATTAGTTTATTTTCATTTTTATTATTTTATTTTGATTGCATCTTAGTTTTGGGTTAGTTGATTAGCAACTAATTCCGCCCACTCCTTCAAAACCCGAGATTTTACTTGCTTTCATAAAAATACAAAAACACAAAAATAATCATCTTTCATCTCTAGAACTTTTAATTAGGTTTTCTAATCCTAGCGACACTATTCCTAAGCTGAACGATCAATCCCCCGGTACTTGTCACTATACTATACTACAACGATCAGGTACACTGCCTGGTGGGGGTTGTAAGCCTCGCGAGATCCCTCGAGAGGTAAAGCAAGGTGCGATTCCCACGCATCAAGTTTTTGGCGCCGCAGCCTGGGGAATAGTTATTGTCTAGGTTAGGATTTCTTTTTATTAGGTCTACTTGCTAGATTCCTTTCTAGTAAGATTTTATTTTTATTTTTAGGTTCTCTTTAGTCTATCTTTTTCTTTGTGCCCTTTGTTTGTAAAACCATTTTCATTTGTCTTCATGGCGGATGAGATTCCATTTAGATCATTAACAATAGAGGAACAATTAGTTTACTCAGATAGATTTGCTTCCTGTTGTTCCAATGAATTTTTATGTGATCTTAACTATATACAAGAGGAGATGGGTGTAAAGTTTGATAGGTTTGATGAGTTATGCGCATGTGTGGCCTATATTAAACTGTCATTATTAGGATCAATCCCTTTTAGTAAGACCCTTTGGAAAAAATTTGAGGAAAGCCTTCTAACCGTGAACCATGAGTTCAATGAATTGATGGGTTTGTATGCATCACAACTTGAGGAAACAATTAAGGAGGATTTAGCCAAACATGATCATATTGAGCAAAAAGATGAATCCTTTAGGCAAATTGAACATTGTAATCAAGTTATTGAGGAAGGTTCTTATGAATCAGACTTAGAACTTGAAATGGCTAGAGAAGGATTTGAGATACTTACCAACATGTTTAGGTTAGATTCTACTAAAACACGTGATGAGCATATAGGTGATGTTGAGAGAAGGAAGGATGACGTAAATAACACAAACCTACAAAGTACCCCACAACTCCCACCATCACTTGAGGAACACACACCACCCGTGACTTACCCGGAAGAAGTAGAAGAGACTATAGGAACCCCAATAGAGGTAGAACCCTTGTACCAAACACCACTAGAGGATATAGGTTTGAATACTTGTAGTGATAACATTACTCTTAGTTCTAGGGAATTACCTAGTGTTGATGAACCGGGACCTCAATCTTCACACAACTTTCCATCCTTAGATATGCATCTAGGAGACAAAAGAGGAGCCGACCCACCCATCAACCCATGTAGTCCGGGTAGTCTTAGGATAAAGGTAGTGGACTCTAAGCCTTGTAGAGAGAAAGCCAATATAGGAGTGGAACATAACCTTACATGCTTACATCACCCATTCATGATTGATCACAAAACACATTATGGGTTTAAACCGGGTTTATTAGGTCAAGATGGATTCCCAACTAGGAGTCTCTCAAAATTGATAGAAGATGATCCCTTTCTAAGAGAAAATCTTAATTCACCCACTAACCCAATTGAATTAGGTAAGGCTATGATGATAGGATCCCGCATCTTTGAGCATAAAATTCATCCACCACTCTTTCCTCACGAGGCATATTTACACCCTAAGGGTGTGTATCGCTACTTTCACCCGCACTTAATCCTAAGTGTAGGGAAAACCTCACATTTATCCATAAAATAAGGGTAGAGTCAGGCTCGTGACTCGAACAAAAACAAGCGCTTCTTGGGAGGCAACCCATGTTTTGTGTGATTTTAATTGTTTGTTTGTTATTTGCTTCCGTATGCATGTTTTATTTTTATTGTTGGTTGATCATGTTTCTCAATTAAAATGTGGAAATACTTTATTATGTTGTTTGGCCTTGTCTTAACTTCAACCTAAAGGTATTTTTGCAAAAGATAAGTGTAAGGGGAAACCCCAAATATGTTTTTAAGAAACAAACCGATCATGATTCTCCACAATATTTAATGAACATGTATATTCGTAATTGTTAGAGTCAAATGCTTGTATTGAGTCATAATGAAGTTTTGCCGGATTTTCCAGGAAGCAGGACAAGATTTTTCCAGAAATTTTCCGGAAACTTAACATAAAGATTTCTGCAGGTCCATTCTGACGGCGTCAGGCAATTGCTCTTGACGGCGTCAGGAGTCAAAAATCTGGAAATTTTACCAGTTTTGTTTTTCTAACGGAGTCTTATGGTTTTTGTGATTTATTAAGTTTTATAATCTCCAGGAAATCTGCAAACTTCATTCCACAAGCATTATATCTTACTTTGTTTTCTAGGATTTAGTAACTTATATAGGATGCCGCCGATTTTACGCGAGGTTGCCTTGTCTACTTTTGTCAGGATCTACAGGTTATTTAAGACAAGAAGATGATTTATATTCTGGATGGGAAGCTTTGATTGTTCATTTTCTTGGAGGAAGATTTAACCTGGCCAACCTAAAATCCATACCGAGCGAATCAGGGGAGTATTTGATTTCATTCTTTTTACTTTACTTTTACATTCTTTATTTGAACATTGGGGACAATGTTCATCCTAAGTGTAAGGGGAGGGTAAAAAGATGATACCTTAAATATGCACTTTCGCTTGAGTTTGTTTTGTTTTTCTTGATACCTTAAAAATGTAAAAATGGAAATTAAAATTAAATTTAATTAAATAGAAACTATCACTTAATTTTATATTTGTTTTTCTTGATTTTTATTTTACAAACCTATTAAATACTTAAAAACAAACACTTTTTGTAAAAACAAACTTTTTATAAACTTAAAATAAGCTGAAATGAAAGCTAAAAAGCCAACAGTTGACTTTGATTGACCAAAAGGCAAAATAAGCTAAAATGCCCTTATGTGGGACCCACTATGGTGAAATTTGGTCCAAATCAGTTGTGTGAACTAGTGTAAGAAAGATTCAACTGAAAAAGCAGCCTAGATAAGCCACAAAACACAAATAAGCACTTTGCTTATTTTGAATCTGAGACAAAATGGGACAAGGTTCCAAGCTGAATTAAGGTGGGGTCCACTGGGTCTCAGGTCAAAGCAAAGGTCAATGGTTGAAGTCTACCAGGGGGGGGGGTTGAAAGAGACAAGTTGGGAATAGTGGGGCCCACTGAGGTGGTAGGAAAACCACCACCAAGTTGTGGTGGTGGTGGTGCACCTTCTGAGACAGAGCAGCAGCTTGGCCTGCAGCTGTCTTTGGGGCAAAGTGGGGGTCCACAAAAAATTCACAAAAATCAAAGGGTGATGGAACAATGGAGCTGAGGTGGTAGGCTATCCATGGAAACAAATTTCAAGCACTGGAAGTAACAACAAAAATCAAAACAATTACTACAATTTTTGGAAAAACCTGATGTTGTGCACTTTGACTTTTCTGAGTTAACTAGGACAGTTGACTTAATTGAAATTACACTGGATCTAAATGATTGATAAGGTAATTATAAGCTATAACATGACCAAACTAACCTATATTAATAACAATAGAACTGATTTGCTTGATTTGGAAACCCAAATTCTTCACAGTTAAACTGTGAAGGAAATTGTTATGATACTTTGACTTTTTGATGTATAAGTGCAAACCAAAAGACATAAGTAAGTCTAATATGACCTAAGGACTATAGTTAAGCAGAAATCATCAATACAAACATACTGATTAGTGGTGAAAACCACTAATCCAAACACTACTTATTAAGACTGAAAAATGAAATTTCAAAGCAAAAGACACATTAATTCCATGAAACTGATTAATAAGCTTATACTAACATTAAATACACATAACTAAACAGTAATGAACAACAACAAACAAGACCTATTTAAAGATTATGCAAGAAACTGAAAATGAGACTTACAAATGATATTGGACTGAGAAACCAGAAACTATGGACAAGAACAGACCTAAAGCTCCCCAAAGAGCACTAAACCATATTCCATCCAAATCCAAGCATGCTCCTTCTTCCTAGTACAAACACAGGTTTTTTATTTATTTTTCTACTTTCTTGATTTCTTTTTGTATTTTCTTTTTTTATGAACTATTGTTGATTTAGGACTTCTAAAAACTTAACAAGCTTTGTCAGGGCTTGTATAAGCTAGAAGAAGCTACTCAAACACTTGAACAATAACAACTTCATCAAATTGATATTTTGAAATTTAATGAAACACATAAACTGAGAATCCAACTGAAAACTTGAAATTGATTTGAAATTAAGTTTACATTACATGAAATTAACTAGTACAAGCTGATTAAATTTGAAAATTACAACTCAAAGAGTAAAATTACACTAATTCGACTCTAAGCTAATCTAAACTATTCTAATACCCTTTCCATTCTGCTTCATCTCCCTTTTGTAGCATCCCAGAGTCTTGAGTGGGTCCCACCAGTCAAATCCCAGCAATCAAATCATCCATTGGATGATTCTTGTCCCTTTTCTCAATTTGGCGGGAAAATGCCCATTTGACCTTTTGAGGTGTCTGATAACGTGTAGTAGGGGGGGCATTAATTGACCTTGGGGTGTGTGATTGGGATAAGGGTGGTGGTAGCAGAGCAAGTTGGGATGGTGGAGTGGTATTGCAGGGGGGGGAAATGGTGGTATTTGGGAGGGTGATGGCGGTTTGGGTGGTGTTTGACCAAACTTTGACCGAGGGGTCAAAGTTGACCCTGGGGTGGACTGGGTTGATTGTTGGGCTAAGGTTGGGCTAAGGGTGTGGATTGGACTAGTTAAGGTAGGAGTAGTATTATATTTATAGGATCTGGTTTGGTTTTAGTGTTTTAGGAAATCACAAGGACCTTTTTTGTAATTATTTGAAAGTTGAAGGCTGTTGTGACATTTTTCCAAAGATCATAATAAGGATTAAACTTGCCATGTTACAACAACCAAAGGACCAAAATTGTGATTTTCCCATTTTTAAATCCCAGGGACCTTTTCTGTCAATACCTCAAACTCCAGGGACCATTATTGTAATTTTCTGATTTTTGAAGGGTTAAAGTTGTAAATATCAAATATTAACAAAAAGGACCAAATATGTCATTTAGGAATAGTATAAGGTTTATTTTAATTATTTTCTTATTTTTAAAACCTTAGGGACTAATTTTGACATTTTTCCAAAGTTGAGGGACCAAAGTTGTAAATTTGTAAATTTTAACTTCAAAGGACTTTTTCTTACAACTTGTGAATCCCAAGGACCTTTTATGACATTTGTACAAGTTTTGATTCACCAGGGACTAGTTTTGCAAATTTATGAAACTTGAGGGACTGAAACTGCCAATTATGCAAACTTTGTACGTTTTTCATTTGTTTTTGCATATTTTGTGTTTGAAACATATAAAACACACCTCTAAGATATTTTAAGTATTTTGATACATATTTGGGTGTTTTTGTATGTTTTGGCAGCTCAGATTGGTATAAAATGATGAGTATTTACACACTCATCAGGACTCTTTGGAATTGGAAGAAGCTGAGAAGGATAAGAATGGAACGAGAAAGAGGGATGATCACT
This sequence comes from Artemisia argyi, assembly GCA_030686995.1. Lineage (NCBI taxonomy): Eukaryota > Viridiplantae > Streptophyta > Magnoliopsida > Asterales > Asteraceae > Artemisia > Artemisia argyi. The sequence goes on from CM060685.1 coordinate 29,252,727, forward strand.
CTAAGGGTAATGATCGTCGAAATAAGAGACAAACAACTGCTAGAGCTTATGCCATGGGAGATGGAGATAAGAAGAACCACAATGGAGATACGCCCAAATGTAACCGATGTTACAAGCATCATTCTGGTCGATGTACGGTAATGTGCAAGAATTGCTCTAAGATGGGACACATAGCTAAGGATTGTAGAGCTCGACCACTTGCTATGGTTCAAGCTACTCCTGAAACTATGAGCAAAGCAAACGTTACTTGCTTTGGATGTGGAAAGAAAGGACATTATCTGAATGAATGTAGGGAATCGTGGAACCGAGGAAATCAAGGATCGGGTGGTAATGGGTACAACAATGGAAACCGTGGAGCTGGAGGAAACCGTGGACGACAAGATAATGGGGACCAACGTGTGGAAGCTGGAGTTGCTCATGGAAGAGTGTATGCACTCTGGAACGAGAGAGGAGAAGATCCGAACGTTGTGACTGGTACGTTCCTTCTCAATAATCGTTATGCTTCCATACTATTTGATACTGGTGCCGATAAGAGTTTTGTGTCCACTAAGTTTGCACCCTTACTTGAGAAACCCCCGATGGCCTTAGGAATTGGGTATGATGTAGAGTTAGCTAATGGAAACATAGAAAGGATTAAGACTATCATTCGTGGATGCACGTTAAACTTTCTGAACCGTCCTTTCAACATAGATCTTCTACCCGTCACATTAGGAAGTTTTGATGTCATTATCGGCATGGATTGGTTGTCGAAGTATCGTGCCCATATAATCTGCGATGAGTAGATCGTGCGGGTGCCTTACGGCAAGGAGATTCTGAACATACCAGGAGATAGAAAGGATTTGAGAGGCCCATCCAGATTAGCGGTCATATCTTGCACTAAGTTGCCGAAGCTAATGGAGAAAGGAAATTACCTTTTCTTAGCCCAAATTCCTGAGAAAGGAGAGAAGGAGAAGAAGGAAAGGTGCATTGGAGATGTACCTATCGTTCGTGATTTTTCGGATGTGTTTCCCGATGATTTGCCGGGAATTCCGCCTACTCGACAAGTAGAATTCCAGATTGAGTTGATACCTGGTGCTGCACCTGTAGCACGAGCGCCTTGTCGTCTTGCACCTACTGAACTAGAAGAGTTGTCGAATCAATTAGCGGAGTTAGCCGAGAAGGGATTCATAAGACCAAGTTCTTCACCTTGGGGAGCCCCGGTCTTATTTGTGAAGAAGAAGGATGGATCGTTCCGAATGTGTATTGATTATCGAGAGTTGAACAAGTTAACGGTGAAGAATAGATATCCGTTACCGAGGATCGACGATTTTTTCGATCAGCTACAAGGATCGAGCGTGTATTCGAAGATTGATTTGAGATCGGGATATCATCAGCTTCGAGTGCGCGAAGAAGATATTCCGAAGACGGCTTTCAGAACCCGTTACGGGCATTACGAGTTTCAGGTGATGCCGTTTGGGTTGACTAACGCACCGACGGTATTCATGGATCTCATGAATCGGGTGTGTAAGCCTTACTTAGATAAGTTCGTGATTGTGTTCATCGATGACATTCTAATATACTCGAAGAGTGAGCAGGAACATGAGGAGCATCTAAGACTTATCTTAGAATTGCTCAGGAAGGAGAAACTGTATGCCAAATTTTCGAAATGTGAATTTTGGATTCCGACGGTACAATTTCTAGGTCACGTAATTGATAGACAAGGAGTTCATGTGGATCCTGCTAAGATTGAAGCGATTAAAGATTGGGCTGCACCTACGACCCCAACAGAAGTTCGTCAGTTTTTGGGATTAGCCGGTTATTACCGAAGATTCATTGAGGGATTTTCGAAGATAGCAACACCGTTGACCAAATTGACTCAAAAGAGTGTTAAGTATGAATGGGGAGATAAGGAAGAGGAAGCCTTTCAGTTACTTAAGGAAAGGTTGTGTAGTGCTCCTATTTTGGCGTTACCCGAAGGTAATGAGGATTTCGTCGTCTATTGTGACGCTTCTCATAAAGGTTTAGGAGCTGTGTTGATGCAACGAGAGAAAGTGATAGCTTATGCTTCCCGACAGCTCAAGAAGCATGAGAAGAACTACACCACCCATGATTTGGAGTTAGGTGCTGTAGTCTTTGCTCTGAGGATATGGAGACATTACTTGTATGGAACCAAGTGTGTAGTGTTTACTGATCACAACAGTCTGCAACACATTCTGAACCAAAAAGAGCTTAACATGAGGCAGCGACGTTGGATTGAGTTGCTAAGCGATTACGACTGTGAAATTTGCTACCATCCGGGTAAAGCAAACGTTGTTGCTGATGCTCTTAGTCGAAAAGAGAGAATTCTACCATTTCGGGTTAGGTCATTAGGAATGACTATCGTATCGCCATTACCGTCTCAGATATTGGAAGCTCAAACGGAAGCATTGAAAGCAGAAAATAAATCTGCCGAGAATATATTTGGGATGGCAGAAAATGAGAAAGGATTTGCTAAGCGTTCTGATGGAGTGTTATGTTTTGGAGAACGAAGTTGGGTACCATTGTATGGAGGAATTCGAGAATTGATTATGCATGAGTCGCATAAGTCGAGGTATTCCATTCATCCTGGGTCGGACAAAATGTACCAAGATTTGAAGAAATTATATTGGTGGCCAAATATGAAGGCAGATATAGCATTATATGTTAGTAAGTGCTTGACCTGCTCTAAGGTTAAAGCTGAGCATCAAAGACCGTCAGGATTGTTGACGCAGCCATAACTCCCGGTTTGGAAGTGGGAGCGGATTATGATGGACTTTATTACCAAATTACCAAAGACAGCTAGCGGTTGCGACGCTATATGGGTAATTGTGGATCGTTTGACTAAGTCTGCTCACTTCCTGGCGATTAGTGAAGATGATAGTGTGGAAAAACTTGCGAGGTTGTATGTGAAGGAGATTGTTTCTCGTCATGGAGTTCCGATATCGGTTATTTCGGATCGTGACAGCCGTTTCACGTCAGCATTGTGGCGATCACTTCAAACCGCTTTGGGGACGAGACTTGATATGAGTACTGCATATCATCCCCAAACCGATGGTCAAAGTGAGAGAACTATTCAGACTTTGGAAGATATGCTTCGTGTATGCATCATAGACTTTGGTAAAGGCTGGGAGAAATATCTACCCCTTGCGGAGTTCTCCTACAATAATAGCTACCACACAAGTCTTAAGGCTGCACCATTCGAAGCTTTGTATGGTCGAAAATGCCGTTCACCTATTGGTTGGGCAGAAGTTGGAGATAGCCAACTCACAGGCCCTGAGCTTATCTTGGAAACTACGGAGAAAGTAACGCAGATTCGAGATCGACTGCAAGCAGCTAGAGATAGGCAGAAAAGCTACGCCGATCAGAGGCGTAAACCCCTAGAATTCCATGTTGGAGACAGAGTGATGTTGAAGGTCTCGCCTTGGAAGGGTGTGATACGTTTTGGGAAACGTGGGAAACTTAATCCCCGCTACATTGGACCATTTCTTATTCTGGAAAGAATTGGGCCCGTAGCGTATCGTTTGAAATTACCTATCGAACTGAGTAAAGTTCATGATGTGTTTCATATTAGTAATCTGAAGAAATGCCTTTCAGAGGAAACACCAGTTATACCTATCAAGGATATTCGTGTGGATGAAAGTTTGAATTTTGTGGAAGAGCCGATTGAGATAATGGATAAACGTTCCAAATTTTGTGGAAGAGCCTTCCATGTGTCCTCCCAGAAATAGGTATCAGCCCCATCATACATTTTTTTTCCGGATGAAGTCATACAAGTCTATATCTTGTTGTTTTAATGTCTTCAACTCGCGAACAATATCTGACCAAATGGACGTTTGATGATGCTTAGCGTTAAGACCTAGACCACCATCTACACCATGGATCCCTTGAATAACCCTCGCCCACAATGACGAGTTTTTAGTACGAAAACGCCAAACCCACTTGAACATAAGTGCTCTGTTAAATGCATAGAAACTCGATACCCCTAAACCTCCTTTCTCTTTAGGAGCCAACACTTTATTCCATTTTATCCATATCGGTTTTTTACCATTATGATCAACACCATTAAAAAAATTGCAACGAATGGATTCTAACTTTTGAAGCACTTTCATGGGAACTTTATATAGGGACATATAGTAAATAGGTAACGAACCTAAAACCGATTTGAGAAGCGTGAGTCTGCCGCCTATGGATAAAGTTTTCATCTTCTACTTAGATAAACGAGTACTAGGTTTGTCGACTACCTCGTTCCAAGACTGAATACGAGACATAATACCTCCAACCGTCGAACCTAAATAAGAAAAGGAGCATGAAGAGAAGCACAACCAATTTTAGCAGCTGCTTGATCCACTTTAAGATTATCCACAGAGATACCAATAAGTTTACTTTTATTCATGTTGATACGAAGGCCTGAAGCACGATAAAAACAATCTAGCATATGAACAATAGTCTCGATATTTGTATCACTCTGATGAGGCGAAAAATGATCCGTTTTTAGGGGGTCATTTAAGCCCGAATCCGACTTTATTTGATCAAATATTGCCCTAAATCGTTCCTTTTGTGATTTTAGGTGTTTGGAGAGTGAATTCTGGAAAAGAGGCTATTTTGGACGTTTTTGGAGCATAAAGTGAAGAAAACGACAAAGTACCAAATATCCAAGCTGGAAATACAAGGTGACGGCGTCAAGGGTTTGCTCTTGACGGCATCAGACAAGATGAATATTTTACCGTAGCTGGTGACGGCGTCAGATGGAGAGATGACGGCGTCAAAGTGGCCAAGATTAATTTACCGTAGGTGGTGACGGCGTCACCAAGGCCGTCACAAGTGGATCTAGGGCGTCCGAGGAAGTTTAAGGCGGCGAGGTGACGGCGTCAGACTCAACTCTTGACGCCGTCAGGACAATTTTCCTATATATAGTTTTCTAGTTTTTTCATTAAAAGAGGAGAAGTTTTGGTGAAACCCTAAAGACGATTTTGGTGCCTCTTTTACAGGTTTTTCAAGGGTTCCAAACCCTTGAGACCTTGCATTGTAATTGAGATAAGTATACTCTTAATTCAATCAATATGTCTATGTGTTGGTTGTTTATCTTTTGTTCTTATCTTAATTCTACTATGCTAGGCTAGATTTTCTTTGTGTTTGCTTAGATCTAATGAAACCTAGATGTTGATTATGTGTTGATTACTTGTCTATTCTTGTTCTTGGATGAATGATATTATATGTTAGGCTTAAGAAAACTGGCAGATCTCCAATGGTAACATGCTTGAACGTCTTAAGAAACATGAACCGAGGCGTACTAGGTCTTTATTGGTTGTATTTAATGCATGAGCCACTGTTTACAATCCCTATAATTGTGCTGGGTCATGGTTTAGGAGGAGATAAGAGCTCATAGAGTTGGGGAGTTATGTATGCCACCCCACGAATGGTATTAAGGAATACAATCCGTCATCCATACAAGTATAACAAGTAATTGACATGTAAAAGATATCTAGGGAGTAATGAAATCTAAGTAAACACAATTTCTCCAAATACTGCTCACAACCTTAGTTTAATATTAGTTTATTTTCATTTTCATTATTTTATTTTGATTGCATCTTAGTTTTGGGTTAGTTGATTAGCAACTAATTCCGCCCACTCCTTCAAAACCCGAGATTTTACTTGCTTTCATTAAAACATAAAAACACAAAAATAATCATCTTTCATCTTTAGAACTATTAATTAGGTTTTCTAATCCTAGCGACACTATTCCTAAGCTGAACGATCAATCCCCCGGTACTTGTCACTATACTATACTACAACGATCAGGTACACTGCCTGGTGGGGGTTGTAAGCCTCGCGAGATCCCTCGAGAGGTAAAGCAAGGTGCGATTCCCACGCATCAAGTTTTTGGCGCCGTTGCCGGGGAATAGTTATTGTCTAGGTTAGGATTTCTTTTTATTAGGTCTACTTGCTAGATTCCTTTCTAGTAAGATTTTATTTTTATTTTCTAGGTTTTCTTTAGTCTATCTTTTTCTTTGTGTGTTTGTTCGTAATTTCCATTGACTCTTCCGTTCACCATTATGGAGTACGCGAATCCACCATACCACCAACCACAAAGGCCATTCTACCCTATTGACATCTTGAATTTCAAACAATATCGAGATGAACCCATATATGATGCATGGACTCGTTTTAAAATTTTACTTCGAAAATTCCCTCATCATAGTTTCTCTTTATCATCCCTAACCGAAACCTTTTACTATCGTGTCAGCCAATGTGACCAAATGCGCATCGATGATTTTGCCGATGGGGGCCCTAGGGAATTAAATGATGAAGAAGCGTGGGATACCATAGAAAACTGTGCCCAATATTATTATAGAGTAGACAACCCAATAAACAACATCACAAATCAATCAAAAACAAGTTTGATGGAGCAAACAGGAAGTTTATCTGGGGATGATTACTTCGGGATACCTGTGTGGATGTCACCTAAAGCCATAGTACAAAGCAAACATATAGGTAATCTAGGTACAATGGAGGATGAGGTGGATAATCCAAGCCCACAAAGTACCCCACAAGTCCTACCATCATTTGAGGCACATACACCGCCCGTGACTTACCCGGAAGAAGTAGAAGAGACTATAGGAACCCCAATTGAGGTAGAACCCTTTGACCAAGCACCACTTGAGGATATAGGTTTGAATACTTATAATGATAACCTTACTCTTAGTTCTAGGGAATTTCCTAGTTTTGATGAACCGGAGCCTCAACCAAAACCGTTACCTAATCTTCCATCCTTGGATGTGAATTTAGGAACTGAGATAGGTCCCGATCCACCCATCAACCCATGTAGTCCGGGTAGTTTTACGTTGAAGGTAGTAGACTCTAAGCCTTGTAGAGAGGAAGCTAGCATAGGAGTGAAACATAACCTTACATGCTTACATCACCCATTCATGATTGATCACAAAACACATTATGGGTTTAAACCGGGTTTATTAGGTCAAGATGGATTCCCAACTAGGAGTCTCTCGAAATTGATAGAAGATGATCCCTTTCTAAGAGAAAATCTTAATTCACCCACTAACCCAATTGAATTAGGTAAGGCTATGATGATAGGATCCCGCATCTTTGAGCATACAATTCATCCACCACTCTTTCCTCACGAGGCATATTTACACCCTAAGGGTGTGTATTGCTACTTTCACCCGCACTTAATCCTGAGTGTAGGGAAAACCTCACCTTTATCCGTGAAATAAGGGTAGAGTCAGGCTCGTGACTCGAACAAAAACAAGCGCTTCTTGGGAGGCAACCCATGTTTTGTGTGATTTTCATTTTATTTGTTTGTTTGTTATTTGCTTCCGTATGCATGTTTTATTTTTATTGTTGGTTGATCATGTTTCTCAATTAAAATGTGGAAATACTTTATTATGTTGTTTGGCCTAGTCTTAACTTCAACCTAAAGGTATTTTTGCAAAAGATAAGTGTAAGGGGAAACCCCAAATATGTTTTTAAGAAACAAACCGATCATGATTCTCCACAATATTTAATGAACATGTATATTCGTAATTGTTAGAGTCAAATGCTTGTATTGAGTCATGATGAAGTTTTGCAGGATTTTCCAGGAAGTAGGACAAGATTTTTCCAGAAATTTTCCGGAAACTTAACATAAAGATTTCTACAGGTCCATTCTGACGGCGTCAGGGAATTGCTCTTGACGGCGTCAGGAGTCAAAAATCTGGAAATTTTACCAGTTTTGTTTTTCTAACGGAGTCTTATGGTTTTTGTGATTTATTAAGTTTTATAATCTCCAGGAAATCTGCAAACTTCATTCCACAAGCATTATATCTTACTTTGTTTTCTAGGATTTAGTAACTTATATAGGATGCCGCCGATTTTACGCGAGGTTGCCTTGTCTACTTTTGTCAGGATCTACAGGTTATTTAAGACAAGAAGATGATTTATATTCTGGATGGGAAGCTTTGATTGTTCATTTTCTTGGAGGAAGATTTAACCTGGCCAACCTATAATCCATACCGAGCGAATCAGGGGAGTATTTGATTTCATTTTTTTTACTTTTAACTTTTACATTCTTTACTTGAACATTGGGGACAATGTTCATCCTAAGTGTAAGGGGAGAGTAAAAAGATGATACCTTACATATGCACTTTCGCTTGAGTTTGTTTTGTTTGATAGTAGGTGAGTAATAAAACTACGAGAAATACTTGTTAGTGTAATTTTAGCGCCAAATTTAAATTTTTTTACAACATTTAGGAGTGAAACTTTAGCCATAGCAAGCGTCTCATGGATAGGAAGTTGTATGACTAGCACATAACCGTATATTCAGAAAAATTTTCCACCCAAAGATGTGAGGTTCGCCTTTAGATTTGATAGGAAAAGCATTTATTATTGGTGCTTATGAGTGTACCGGTAGCATTTAGATTCTAGAACTTGCGTTAGTGATGCATCCCGAGACCGCTAGTGAGACTACATTCGTGTGGTAGGATTTACTACATGATAAGAGGCATTAGGATCACCCTTGTGTTAAACCCGTATCTTAATTACTTGACCATTTAAGTCATATTACTTGACTAGTTAAGTCAACTAATTTTTCCCACACCCTTAGCGTTGTACTCATTTTTAGTACACGATACCCCTAGTACACCCCTCCGAGCCTATCTTTTCGTTTCTAACTTTAAGCATTTTACTTAAAGGAAGAATTTGTTACACCCCACTTAAATGTACACCCAAATCGCCTTAGCCTTCCGTGTATGCGCTCATTTTTAGTGCATTAGTGTTATTTGTTAAACCCTAAGTTAACTTTCTAATTGATTACATGGTTGCTAAGTCGAGTCATATCCTTGTACATATTGTTTTGGGACGATTGGGACTCATGGGTAAGTACTTATTTTATGGAGTAATGGGGAAGAACATCATATTATTACCCCCATATGTACGTTAATTTTAAAAGTGCTCCAAGTGTTTTGATTTTCTTAATTCGAGTCATTAGATTAGTTTAATGTAAAGTATGTAAAGATTCAAGTGTAAGGGGAATTCTCATCCCCTATGATGTATTATTTCGGATGGTAGGGTAAGAGTGTATGAAAAAAAAAATCGAAAAAATCAAGAAAAAGAAAAAAAAATAGAAAAAGGAAAAAGAGAAAAAACATACGGACTACCATCCCGTTTTTATTCTATGTTCATTTTATATTTTTGTTATTTTTCATTTATTAGCTTAAGTCGAGTCTAGTCTTGGCTTAGCAACGCCATATTGTACATGTAATTAACTAAGATTGTTAACTCGCCACCAGTAAAATTCCCTTTATCCAACAAAACCGTGTGATTCATATCCCTACACCTAACGTTATAACCCTTTAAAAGACCTCTTTGATAGTTTATCCTAGGTGCTTACGCCATGTGGTGGAGGTTTGATCCTTTCCCAAGCCTATGGTAATCTATTTTGCTATGACAGGTAGTGAGAGATATCTTCCATTTCCATAATGTTATATTACTTTATTACACCCGAGAGATGTGAGTATCTAAACACTATTTGTGAGGTGCTTGTATATGACTTCCGTGCATGTCTATTGGTCTTTTGTGGAACGATTATTTGTTGTAATTACTTTTATATTAGTGTTAAATGACCCCTAACTTGTCTTTTGAGTAGAATAAAAGCTCATTTGCTTGAGGACAAGCAAATCTCAAGTGTAAGGGTATATGATGAGGCGAAAAATGATCCGTTTTTAGGGGGTCATTTAAGCCCGAATCCGACTTTATTTGATCAAATATTGCCCTAAATCGTTCCTTTTGTGATTTTAGGTGTTTGGAGAGTGAATTCTGGAAAAGAGGCTATTTTGGACGTTTTTGGAGCATAAAGTGAAGAAAACGACAAAGTACCAAAAATCCAAGCTGGAAATACAAGGTGACGGCGTCAAGGGTTTGCTCTTGACGGCGTCAGACAAGATGAATATTTTACCGTAGCTGGTGACGGCGTCAGATGGAGAGATGACGGCGTCAAAGTGGCCAAGATTAATTTACCGTAGGTGGTGACGGCGTCACCAAGGCCGTCACAAGTGGATCTAGGGCGTCCGAGGAAGTTTAAGGCGGCGAGGTGACGGCGTCAGACTCAACTCTTGACGCCGTCAGAACAATTTTCCTATATATAGTTTTCTAGTTTTTTCATTAAAAGAGGAGAAGTTTTGGTGAAACCCTAAAGACGATTTTGGTGCCTCTTTTACAGGTTTTTCAAGGGTTCCAAACCCTTGAGACCTTGCATTGTAATTGAGATAAGTATACTCTTAATTCAATCAATATGTCTATGTGTTGGTTGTTTATCTTTTGTTCTTATCTTAATTCTACTATGCTAGGCTAGATTTTCTTTGTGTTTGCTTAGATCTAATGAAACCTAGATGTTGATTATGTGTTGATTACTTGTCTATTCTTGTTCTTGGATGAATGATATTATATGTTAGGCTTAAGAAAACTGGCAGATCTCCAATGGTAACATGCTTGAACGTCTTAAGAAACATGAACCGAGGCGTACTAGGTCTTTATTAGTTGTATTTAATGCATGAGCCACTGTTTACAATCCCTATAGTTGTGCTGGGTCATGGTGTAGGAGGAGATAAGAGCTCATAGAGTTGGGGAGTTATGTATGCCACCCCACGAATGGTATTAAGGAATACAATCCGTCATCCATACAAGTATAACAAGTAATTGACATGTAAAAGATATCTAGGGAGTAATGAAATCTAAGTAAACACAATTTCTCCAAATACTGCTCACAACCTTAGTTTAATATTAGTTTATTTTCATTTTTATTATTTTATTTTGATTGCATCTTAGTTTTGGGTTAGTTGATTAGCAACTAATTCTTCCCACTCCTTCAAAACCCGAGATTTTACTTGCTTTCATTAAAACATAAAAACACAAAAATAATCATCTTTCATCTTTAGAACTATTAATTAGGTTTTCTAATCCTAGCGACACTATTCCTAAGCTGAACGATCAATCCCCCGGTACTTGTCACTATACTATACTACAACGATCAGGTACACTGCCTGGTGGGGGTTGTAAGCCTCGCGAGATCCCCCGAGAGTTAAAGCAAGGTGCGATTCCCACGCATCACACTCCAATGACCCATGAAAACCGCATCATCCGCATAAAATAAGTGAGAAAGTTGGAGAGATTGTCCCACTGAGATACCTGTGAACATACCTGCATCTACCACCCTTTGGACCGAAATGTGAAGACTTTCCATGATCAATATGAATAAGAACAGAGATAATGGATCACCCTGTTTGAGGCCTTTGTAGAACTCAAAATCATTAGTTGGGCTTCCGTTAACAATGACCGATCCTCTAGCTGATTTAAGACAAAATCCATGCCGTCTTGGTTCATTATGTTAGCCCATATTGCTATGTATTATTGTATCGGGCTCAATCCCGTTTCTAGACCATTCCTATTATCTATATATATGTAACCTGTATCTTGTGATATCCATCAAGCAATCAAATAAACATGGTATCAAGAGCCAAAATTAATCGATCCTAATAAACCCTAAAAAAAACCTACGCCCCCAAAATTCTTCAGCCAAAAAAAAAGAAAAAAAAAAAAAAAACCTTTTGTGTTTTCTTATTATTAGGTGATTTGTGCTAAGGTCACAATCCTCATTGTCTTTGTGTTACTTATGCTTTAAGGCCACAAGTGTTTTTAGTGTGTTGGTGATTTGTGCTAGGTTACAATCCGCACGTTTAAATATTGTTACTTGTGCGTTCAAGGTCACAAGTTCTTTTTTGGTCCACCGTTATATTTTAATTCCCATATACAAAGTTCTATTATATATATATATATATATATATATATATATATATATATATATATATATATATATATATATATATATATATATATATATATATATTAAAAGGCGTGGCTTTTAATAACAGTGACTTTAGGCCCGTTTGGTTTTGGCCAGCCCAAACCCGCAAAAAACATATGCCAAATACCCGGATCCACCTACCCCTATCTTTTACTCCCTCTCTCAATTACGGTGGCTTCGACACCGAAAAAAAACTGCTGGTGCAACCCAATTTGATCCGACACCGAGGGATCTATAGTGTTTTTTGTGAGTATTGCTACAGAACCATCTACAGGAACATGATTTTTTTATTGGGAGAACATTAGCGTTGTGAGAAGAGGGCATTTTTTTTATTGTGGTTTGTGGCTATATTTTTGCCATCTGTTATCAAGTACAAACCTTTTTTTTCCTAGCCACATGTTGATTATAAGTGCTTTCTAGATACTTCAGTTATGTCAATTTTTTTTGGAGCATTTGGATTTGTTGTGTGTGGTCAGATAATCTCTCTTGATAGGTTTGCATTTGTTTATTTTATTTATTTATTTATTTATTTTGTGGTTAACTTTTATGATGTTTGAATTATTTGTTTGCTGCTTATAGTGTTAGCGTTGGTGGATTTAGGAGCTGTTACTTTAGGGTTTGTTGCTTGAATGGTATGTTAATCTTATATGAATATGGTGCTATTAATATTATAATTGAATTGCTAAAAAGGATGTGGTGATGATGACATGAATTTTTTTATCGAAGGTATGTGATAATTTTTTTTTTATCAATTTGTGGTTACTTTGTGTTTAGTTTAAGTGGGTATTCATATGATTTTGTTTTCTGATCCGTGTGGTTCCACAAACAGATTAAGGTGTGTTGATAATAAATTTAAGTGGACCAAATTAGCAAGAATTTTAGTGTTTTAATTGATTTATTGTTAATTTGCGTTTTGTTGAAATGGGTATTAATTGGATTTTGTTTTCATGATTGTAAGCTTTTGATGAAAGTCTTGAGGATAATAAAGATGATTTGATAAATACAATTTAGTGTATTTAAATTATTTAATATGGTGTTGGTATTGCATATTAAGCTTTTCAATTATTGTAATCATAGAATTTGCAGCCATGTCGTGGTAAATTGGTGAATTTGCAGCGATGAGTTTTGGTGTATTGGGATTCCTTTGTTTTATTTGACTTCATTTTTGCAATTTTACTGACCTTAAAGTAGTTTCTAACTTTTTTCATCTTTCATTTGTAGGTTTATCAAGGGAATTATGTTGGCCAGACAACATAATCCAAAATGTAAGTGCAGCCCAGGGCTGGTATTTGGTTTTTGCGGCTATGTTTGCAGCCACGTATCTTGGATGGGTAATCACGCTCAGAGTGTGATTGCAGCCATGGCGGGTGTTTGCCACCGTTGTAATTGCATACCATAGCTGGTATTTGGCTTTTGAGACTATGTTTGCAGCACCATATCTTTGCTGCCAGGTCACATGGTGGGTGTTTGGCGCCACTATCATACTATGTTCTAAAGGTCGTTCAAAACGACGCGTTATTTTGTTATCTGAAACCTGTTTTGTAAGCGTTGTTTGCCAAAATGTGTATCTTGGCATGGTAACCGTATGGTTGCAGCCATTGCAGGTTTTGGGTACCGCTTCGACACTTACTAAGATTGGGTTTTGAATAGGGTCAGGTGTGGAGCAGAAGTTGAACAACAGATGGAATGGCCCGGGCAGGCTACCCTGCTTACAATACAATATTGAATGCAAAAGGCTATAATGAGTCTACGGGGTAAAGGGATTGAAACTGAGATAATCCACATCTTGGCATGGCAGGTTACTACACCTGCAACCATGGTGGACGTGTCCTCTTTTTTCAATCCTTTGTCCATCTGAGTCTCATTATATCTTCACTTAATCCCTATGCCGATATGGGTGCATCAATGCTTTCATGATTGTTGCCTTATCTGAGCCTATATTTGAAAACCTGATATCATGAATGCGTAGGCAATGATGAACTTTCTGCATATTAACTATTTCATGAGTGTGGCTCACGCATTCTCCTATCTTGGTAACCAGGGCTGTTATATGGTTGCAGCCATGGCGGGTGCGTAGAGTGGCTCAAAGAATTGCAGATCTAAGCCTCATTTTAAATGTCAACAGTGACAAACATTTATTTCTTAATTTTTTTATTTCTTTCGAAAACCATTGTGTGCAGATGTGCAGTCGGTTGTTATGATGAAAAGTGTTGGATGATATCACGGTTAGAAGGGTTAGCTGAATATACTCTATATTCCCTTCAAAATATTAAAAACTCAGGTAATGAATGGTCTTTTAACCCTTGATGACTTTTTTATTGGTTTGTTTGTAGCAAACTTTGGTCAGCTTGTAGCAAACTTTGGTCAGCTGTTGGTTTTTCTTAATATTTGTTTTCATTGGCAGGCTCCACTTGGGTGTATCGCTTTTGGCTCGATACGAGAAGATACTTTAAAAGGAAATGGCAATATAGTTCCCTGATTCACAGAAAATTCTATGATTTTGTTGTTTGCAGCTCTTCGTGTCATATTACTAAAGGGAAAAATGGGTATTTAAAATGCGTGTGTGTGAGAGACGTCTACTGTTCATGAGTGTCGTAAACCATGGCGAGGCTTGAAAGCTAATATAAAGAAGCATAAACATGATATTGTATGCGGAAAGAAGGTAGTCAATCCCATTGAGGTATGTTGATTTACCAATTTGTGTAACTAAGCTTCGTTTAGGTTAAGTTCAAAAAATAGTTTCAAACAAGAATAGGTTTATCTGTAGTTGAGTTGTGTGAATCGATGATGTATATGAGTGGTTTTAAAATGATTTAAACTTAATGTTTTTTACGTATTGTTTTATGTATATGTTTTTTTGTGTGGATTTTGTTTTTTTATTAAGGTGCAAGATTAGTACTTTTGCGTTTAGATCGAATTGAGTATGGTAATGTTTTTGTGACTAAGATGTTTGTATTGTACATATAAATTTTAGTGGTATGGGATTAAGAGGGCGATAATAAGAAGGTGAGACATAAAAGCAACTTATTTTTTGTGCGTCAGCGGGGGTCTTCGGACACATATTTTACAGCTTCGTCTATTGTTTTAGCATACTTGAAACATAACAGTCTGCTCGCCTAACTTGATGTTCTATTAAAAAAAATTGGGCCTTTATAGGAGTATTCGAGCTGCTCACCGAGCAAGCAATCCTATCACGTTAGGGTTTTTTTTTTTTTTTTTTTTTTTTTTTTTTTTTTTTTTTTTTTTGTGTGCATGGTTTTAAGTTTCTGAATACTTAGTTTTGCTTCACGGTTTGTGTGGTTTAGGCACATTTATGCGAGCTACAATGATAATATATCAAGCTGAAAAAACAGATTACCGACATTTATGATATTCATGTTGGTATTAATGACTATTATTCTGCTTTCAGGAGTATTTTTTAAGGAAGCGGATGACTCATGCTAATGAG
The DNA here is from genome assembly GCA_030686995.1 of Artemisia argyi. Taxonomy (NCBI): domain Eukaryota; kingdom Viridiplantae; phylum Streptophyta; class Magnoliopsida; order Asterales; family Asteraceae; genus Artemisia; species Artemisia argyi. Next base: position 29,268,023 of record CM060685.1, read on the forward strand.
GCGGTTAAGATGTTGAACGGGTTAGAAGCTATGGTAAAAAAATTACCAGAGTGGGAATGCAATTGTTGAGTGTGCCGCAAGAAGTGCGATAAAGGGTGAGGCTTATGTGTTTGAAAAAAACCTTCGTCCACCCTTCTTCCTGGAAAACTGAAAAGATATATACATTATCTCAGACTCCTTTAGCAATTTCATGGATCAAAAGGAAATGATGATACTTCATTTACAAAGACTTCTTGCCAACTGCAAACACATATAAATGTATAAAACCTAAAAGAGTTTATAAACATTTGAATTTTTGAATCTTTCATTTTAGATTCTTTAAATTCATAAGAGTTACCAATGACTCTATAGTCTCAATAATATTACATGAAGATAATGCTATTCTAAAGGCTTGCTAAGTGAACAAGCTTCATCAAGTTGTTTGTGATCACTGTTATGAAACTGTTATGTTGTTCCAGCTTTAAAATATTCTTGCCAGATACCAGGAAATCATGAGTACAGGTTTAAATGATTCTATAGCTAAACGACCCGCCGCGGAGCGCGGGTTTACCACCTAGTTTTAATCACAAATTGAATTCAAGTCATTGTTTGATTATTTTATTCGGTTGGAATTAATATTGGTGGCTGGAAGTTTGACGCAAGAAAAGAAGGACAACCATATTTTATTGGGCAAATTACCTGAAAATGTATTTAACTTGCCACTTTTTATCATTGTATGTAGCCATCTTTTTTTTTCCCTATTGTGTGACTAAACTTTCAAATTTGGTACATTGTGTGTATTTTGTGACTTTTTAGCCTTGTAAAATGACCATTTTACCCTTCAAAAATTTGAAAATGTAAGGGTAAAATGGTCACAAAATACACACAATGTACCAAATTCGAAAGTTTAGTCACACATTAGAGAAAAAAATGCTACATACAATGGTAAAAAGTGGCAAGTTAAATACATTTTCAGGTAATTTATCCTATTTTATTCTCATTCAGTTGAGATTAAAATATATATACTGGAAGTTGGGGTTATTCACCGTTTGAAGACCAAAGGTACTATTTTATTATCTCGACGATCGAGCCAACAAGTGAATTTATTTTAGTTTTGCTATTAAAGTAACATGCATACCATGACTGGATCCAATACCGAGGAGGTTTTACTTAACTTGTTGGGTCGATTGGGTATTATAGGGCATGTTAACACACCTATTGGTACCAATAATAATAACTATGCCTACTAATAACACCACACCTATCCAACCAGTTGCCACTGTTGGATCTCCAACCGGCTTTGGCTATGCACCGGCCCATGCACCTGCCCCGCTTCAATACATAAGCCTACAAACCAACCACCCAACTGGCCTGATTCAGTTTGCACACACCAACTGTAAACCCGACCCATCCACCTCAACCGATACCCACAACTCCTCCGGTCAGATCTATAGGATATGTGATTCACCCGGGACAAGAAACAAGTTTACCTCATGCCTTCACTACCGGGACACTTCATGATCCCTCAACGGGTGCCTGGAACATGGACACAGGTGCGAGCTCACACCTTAATGCATCTATTAATAATCTTAGTAACATTTTTAGTACTTGCATCCATCTGTATCGGTTGGTGATGAGCATAACATTCCGGTCACCAATACGGGTCGTAGCATTTTGCATACTTCTTCTCAACCCCTTTACTTAAATAACATACTTATTACCCCTCATATTGTAAAAAATCAAATATTTGTTCGTCAGTTTGTTTGTGACAACAATTGTACTGTCAAATTTGATCCTTTTGGATTTTTTGTTAAAGATAAAGTTTTCATAACATGTCGGGTGCTTCTCCGATGTGATAGCACGGGGGACCTTTATCCTGTCACACCTCCGTCTCCCATTCCTCAAGCTCTCCTAGTCAGTCAACATACGTGGCATCAGCGTCTTGGACATCCAGGAAGTGAAGTGTTACGTCGTCTAGTTTCAAATAATCTCATTTCATGTAATAAAGGGAAGCCTCCCGTACTTTGTCATGCCTGTCAGCTTGGCCAACACGTTAGACTTCCATTCGCTAGTTCCAATACTGCCGTCAATGCTTGTTTTGACATCGATCACTCGGATGTCTGGACTTCTCCAATTCCGAGTCTTTCGGGTTTCAAGTATTATGTATTATTCTTGGATCATTATTCGCATTTTATTTGGGTTTTTCCTTTAATTAAAAAATATGATGTTTTGTCTAAATTTGTAATATTTCGTAATTATGTTCACACTCAATTTAAGTGTGAAATCCGGTCCTTTCAGTGTGATCATGGTGGTGAATTCGACAACCGTAACCTACATACACTTTTTGCCGATAAGGGTATTCAGTTTCGCTTTTCATGCCCCAAAACATCACAACAAAATGGCAAGTCTGAACGAATGATTCGCACCATCAATAATCTTATTCGGACCTTACTTTTTCAAGCCAACCTTCCACCAACATTTTGGGTTGAAGCTCTGAATAGGGCTGTTCTTATCTCAGAAGAAGTATGCTATCGAGATTTTGGAGAGAGCACATATGGTTAACTGTAATCCGAGTCGGATTCCTGTTGACACTGAGTCTAAACCGGGGGATGATGCTGATACTCCGATCCTAGTTTATATCGGAGTCTTGCGGGATCTCTTCAGTATCTCACATTTACTTGCCCAGACATATCATATGCAGTCCAGCAGGTTTGCCTTCATATGCATGACCCTCGCGAGCCTCATTTCTCGGCTCTTAAACGGATTTTGCGGTATGTCCAGGGTACATTACACTATGGGTTACAGTTGTTTGCTTCTTCTACTTCATCTTTGGTAGCATATTCTGATGCGGATTGGGCTGGTTGCCCCACTACTAGGAGATCCACTTCCGGCTACTGTGTTTTCCTTGGCAACAACCTTCTATCTTGTTCATCTAAGAGATAACCAACTCTATCTCGTTCTAGTGCCGAAGCAGAATACCATGGGGTTGCAAATGGTGTTGCTGAAACTTGTTGGTTACGGAACTTACTTCGTGAGCTACACACATCTTTATCTTCCGCTACGCTGGTCTACTGTGACAATGTTAGTGCAGTCTACTTATCATGTAATCCGGTTCAGCATCAACGAACGAAGCACATAGAGATTGATATCCATTTTTGTAACAACCGTGGTATTGGCAGGTCAGTTTGACAAATTGTCTTGACTCGGTTGACGTTTGTTTGGTGTGTCTTAGGTGTTTGAAGTGATATAGGTGAGTTTTAGCACTAAATCCCTTCGCGAAAATGATTTTTATTGTGATTTGAAAAGTTTGGAATTTGGGAAAGTTCATTTTGATCACCTTTGTAGTGTAGAAATGACTTGTGTGTTTTTTGTGTTTTTGTGTAACGAGTCTCCGTTCAAGTGTTTGAGCGTTAGCGAGTTATGAGGAGTTTGTTTTTATGAGTTATATTTCAAAAAGAGTGTGAAATTCTATTTTTGGAAACTTTGTTTTGAAAATGATAATTTTTCCGGTTTGTCGTAAAATTTAGGTTTATCGCGTAAGACGTTAGTTATCGTTACGGGTTGTTATAAAATATCAAAAGTATAAGGTTTTGAGTGTAATAATTTAATTTGATAAAAATATATAAAATATATATATGATATATAAAAATCGGCTGAAAAGAGAAAAACAAGGTAAAAGAAAACCCAATTTGAGCCCAAATACGATTAATAGCAATAAGGAATCCTAGTCCAACCCAACCAAGCCCAACACCTACCCATATAAGCCAAACCAAACGACCCTATACCTATTTTCTCTGGAAAAGTCGACAAGGGGGAGAGGAGGAGAAGGAGAAAAGTTAGGGTTTCAATTATGCGAAGAAAACAAGCCTAAGGTATGCCTAGTAAACCCTTAATTATTTAATTATTGATTAGATTCATGTAACACAAGTTATGATGGATTGAGGGTTTGTAAAATTTTGTAAATTAATGAGGTAAAACATGTTAGAATCGTTAATTGATAATAGTATGGTGATTGGTTAAGGGAATTGAGAGTAAAACACGTTAGATTATGTGTTAGGGTTTGGACAGAAAACTATGGCTGTAAATATGTGAGTGTAATTAACAGATGGTGAGGAGTTAGATCACGAATTTTTTTGTCTAAATTGAAGTATAATGAAATAGCTTTCCAAAAAGTCCAGCCACGATTGATTTCAAGGTCGGGAAGTTAGTCTTTTGATTTTTCTTTGTTAAGGTGTCAAAGCTGTCAAACCGGGATAGAATTTGGGTAAAAGTTTGATAGTGAATTGTGGTTGTAAAAGTGGTATTTGGACTAGCCCTTCTGGAATAGTTAATTCTTAGCTTAGCTTAGACTACCAAGGAAAGGATTCGCGATAAAAACTTGTAGAAGTATTTTATGATAATTAAAACTTTTTGGTGTGCGTTCAGATCCGAATTTGGATAGTTGACAAGTTTGATTTTCTTGTGAGTACTAGTGTGTGTTATTGGTCCATGGCCTTCTGGGATTAGCTTTTATGCTTATGAGAGACCATGGTAAATTTTTTGTGTTAGTTGTTGAGCTTTAATTATCATGATTTCATGTGGGCGAATGTACCCAAAAATTCTGCGTTTTCTGATTTTAATAGTTCAAGGGATTTAGTGAGTGTCAGGGTATGGTTATGGTTAGTATGGTGTTTAGGAGATCCATGGTGGGTCATATGAGTCTTAGACATCCATCATATGTGTATTACATGGGTATCGCTTTTAGCTTGACCATGTGTAATGTGGATTTATTTTGTGTGTTATAGATTGTGATTTGGTTTTGTGGAAGCTGCAAGGTTTGAGGTGAGTTCATAGTCCCATATTTTTACCTTGTTTTAAAATTGGGATGGGAATGATGCTTGTCTTAAATGTTTAAGTTACTGTGATTATGTGTGTGTCAAAAGAGCTTGGACTTATAATATTATCGTATGCATGCTATGTGTGACTATTTGCTTGTGTGGATATATGTGTGATTCGATTAGGAGGATGCTTATCCTGTTGCTCGCGCATGCGACCTAATTGATGTTGTAATCATTGTGGGATCAGAGAACACGAGTCGTCCTGTTGTAATCATTGTGGGATCGGAGGACACGAGCCGTCCTGTTGTAGCCTTTGCGTGTGATTATTGACTTGCAAATACATGTAGCTATATGATAACTGTAATTTATTTGTCCAGCTATATTTTATAATCACAGTGATTTTGGTTGCCTAGTGTGTATGAGTCTTAAACCTATGAATCTCACCAACATTATGTTGACGTTTTAAGCATCATTTTCAAGTGAGCTTTCTAAGGATATGATAGAAAGAAGTGGTTAGACGAGACCCTAGTTGCATTGGAAGTGGTTTATCTGTGCGTTTGGAGTTTATCATGTTGTTTCTTTTCGGGAATTGTTATGACACTTTGTGTCTATACTTTGCCATTTTATTGCATGTAGTTATTCTTTATATATCACCATGTGTTGTGATGATATCCATGAAGTTACACCCTCGCGTTTCCGCCTTGGCGAGGTGTGACAGATTGGTATCAGAGACTTGGTTATAGAGAATTAGGTGGTTGAACCTAGACTATATTTTAGGAGTCCCTCATATAGTTGCATTTAGGATTTATGTGTAAGTATAGTATTTTATATGTTTATTTTCCTATATTTATGAGATGTTTTATTGAGTTTCGGACGTCTATTTTATCCCCTATATGTAGTATTGTATATATCGACTTCCGCGCGTAAGATGCTTTGTTGGACTACCGTTGTCGCTATCGGATGCGAGGGAAGTGGTAGGATGCAGCGGACTAACCGCAGAATCCAAGTTCCCGATAGCATGTATCCATGTTCGGACAAGGAGAGGAAGTTTTTGGGAAACATTGGTGGAGAAGAAATGGAGAGGTTTGGAACCACGGTGACTTCTGGAGATGTTGCCATTACCAAATACCCTTGGTAGTGTCCTCACTTCACATAGGAAGGATAGGTGGTTAAGTCTAAACCTCGTGATTTGTATGCACTTGTGAATCATATGGAATTGGAAGAAAAAATAGAGATGGTTTTGCATGTTGTCGACTACCTCAACATGTTGGAAACAGGAATGGGTGGTTGAGTAAAGAAGAAGGGGAGTTAGGATGGAATGGTGTGGATTCGGATCTAGAGTCCACAGCGAATAGTAAGTTGAATTGATCTGAGTGGGGAAATAAGTGCGAGAGTGGAATTTGAGCCATTATGCGACGTCTTTTTTTTGTGTTATGTTTTGGAATTCGTATATTGTCTTTTCCCGTCTGGAGCCATGTTGGAGCGTGATTACTCTTGGATATTGGATCGACCCTATCCAAGTGATTTTGATTATAGAGTTTACGTGATGGTTAGAATTGTTCCATGCGGAGATGAGTGTTTGCGACGTCTTTTGTTTTTGTTTGCATGATTGTTTGCATGATGTGTTATCATAGGAGGGAGTACAATTGTGAAAGGGGGCATAGATAATTATGGTGGCCAACATAATTATACATGCGTCACAACACAAGTGGACTTGCAAGTATGATAGCATGGATTGCATAGTGTATTAGGTGCTATGTGGTATATGTGCGTTATCATTGAGATGTGTGGTTATGGAAGTAAGTATGCGTGTGGAATAGGCTTATACTATGGTCGTGAACATAATTATAAGGGTATCACACACGTGGACTTGTGACCATTATTGCATTGATTGATGTTTGTTGTTATATGTTGTGGTAGATGGTATGTGATATCATGTTGGTGATTGTTCTATGGTTAGAGAAGTATTCTCTTAACTGTTCGGGCAGTCGTTATACGTTGGGGTGTGTAGGTGGTAAGATTCCATCCTACCTATCATATGTTGATACCTCAATTATCGGTGGGTACTTATGTTGTGGTATTTAAGTTGATTTGTTTGCTAGACGCTCCGTTTGTATACCTAATTCTTTGGTTGACATTCTTATTAGTACCATGATGGTACAGATGCCATATTCTCTCTTTGCCGTCGTGATAGGTGTTGGGTAATCGAATTCGTTTTTGTTGGATACTGGTTCGTTTATTGGGTTATTCCTTGCATTCATTCCAAGAATGAATGTTATATTGTTGTTTGAATATTGTTGGTTCGTGACAAGTTGGTACGGATATTTGATCCCTCATTTACACACAACAATTGGATTTCGCGACATGTTTTGCGACCTGTTAGTATCGGTGTTTTTCTATGATTTTGGTTTGATCATTGTACGAATGAGTCTGTCAGTTCACCATTTGGTTTGCAATGTATTTGCGTGAGTGTTCACTGGTATGAGATTCGTTTGATGATTATTTTGATTATGTGGTTCTTTGGTGTTTTTCGCATCCAATAAAGGGGGTTGTGTTAAAGTCCTTATGGTATTTTAAAATTAGTTTTGGGTATTTCAAGGTCATTTGTTGGAAACTATTATTTTTATGGTGAAAAGGAGGTGTGGAAAAAAATGGTTATGTTTATGTCTTACATAAAATGGTTTATATATATTTAAAAAAATGTATAAGTTTAAGATATGTCTTGTGAAAAACGGTGTTCATTTGTTTTTGGGAAGGTCGAGTACGGGAATAAGAACTGTCTATCTCATTTACCAAACTTGTTATGTATTTGGTTCATCGAGTGTATCTTTCATTGAGGGTACTCTTGTGGATGTTTTATGGGTACGTGTATTTTATATTTTCTTTTTATGAGTTTTCATGAACATTTTATCCGTGTCTACTTTTGTTGGGGGAAAATTTCTCATTGTGTTTTTCTAGCTTTGTTTTGATGTTCGTTACTTCGTTAGTTGGTAATTCGTACCCCTTTGAGTTCGTTGATATACGTTTTAGTTCGACCGGTTTCATGGTTCGCGTCGTTTAGTTAGGATACATTGTCGTTTTGATTATCAATTTGTTCGTTGAAGAAGAAAAGGGTGTTTGCCAAGTTGTTCAAGTGAGGGGTGTAGCTTTAAGATGTACGTTCTTCAGGAAGGTGGTCAACGATAGCGAATATTTGTGGACATTAGTAAGATAAAAGTGGTGAAGAGTGGAAAGTACCTAAGACACCATCTAACAGACGATTTTTGTATCTGTAAATTTATTTACATATTAGAAACGATTTTTGTGTTGGGTCATTTAAGATGTTGAAAAGCCTAAGCGAATTATGAATTGCTTCAAATAATATACACATCTAAACTCTAAAGCATAGATTAATCTTCATTTAGAACTCTTAATTAACACCTACCACTCTATTGTCTTACTCAGGCACTACCAGCAACAACAATGACATCATTGAAGGTATGAACCCAACATTTCTATCTTTTTTGTTGTGGTCTCTTTCTCAAAATCATTGCCCCCCCCCCCCCCCCCCCCCCCCCCCCCCGACAATTATTGATTTCTCTTTCTTAATTTTTGCATAATGATATTTTAACTTTAACTTATTAATTACTTACTATGTATTTCTTTATACCTTGTAATAATAACTTTAAGTAAGGATAATACAATAAATTCGATCAAACTTCTATATCTGTTTTCAATAATAAATAATTAATTTGGGACAACTCAATAAACAAAGGTGAACAAATAATTTGAGACGAATGGAGTATTTATTTTTTCTTGTGAAGAACTGAATATTTTGCCCTATCTTTGTTGTTATAATTTCCTTGTACAACATAATTAATTTGTCATGTAATTTTTGTAAGTGTCTTCAATTAATTAGCTATCTATTAAATCTGAGACATTAGAAAATAATTTTGGATGTCGTTCAAATCATTTTGTAAGATCTTGGACTAGCTTTGAAGTATAATCGTACATGTAATACTTACGGTTTTGCCTACACAACAACCCAACGAGGTTCATATAATTAATTATGTTACTCGTGTAAAATTATAGGTATGAGTGTAAATCATATAGATTATGTGATTTTAGGTTTTAACCAAAAAAAAAAAATGAGGTTATTATGGTGCCCACGAAATTTCAATAAAGTTTTTGTAATATTTCTTGTGTTACTCGTCTAGATTTCATGTATGACGTGTAGTTAAGTGTACATTTCAATCTCAAAATGAATTCACTAATAAATTCTAAAATATTTTATTTAGATTTAATTGGACTCTAATAAGAATGTAAAAAAAAATGTGATCAGACATAAAGCAAAGAAAGCAAGCAAGATATAAAGAAAAATGCTAAAGAAAGAGAAAAATATGAAAACTGTATTGAGGAAGATTAATCAACTTTATATAAATTGTGATTTTTATATTACACTAGATAAATATGTGTCAACATAAGGTGAAAGGAGATTAAGTTAGTTGATCATTTTATAATAGGAAGTGATTTGCACACTCCTAAAAATGATTGACACACTCAAATTTTGGATTTATTCTTGTCCTGTAAGGGTATAAATGCCAACACACTCACATTTTGAGTGTGTCAATCATTTTTGAAAGTGTGCAAATCACATCCCTTTTGTAATAGAATGAGGACTAGGATACATAGGAGGATGTTCTACGCCCAACCCACAAAATTTAATATCGAAATTTTCATCAAAAATTCTTGAGATAATAAATTAATCATGTACAATAGTTTGTAAACTTAGTTGGTGGGATCTTTTGTGTTTTGTGATAATATATCTAAACAAGCCTTCAATCATATCACTTTCTGAGGCTTTGGCAAATTTTGCTGGCGAGTGAAATTAAAATTTTAAAATAACGCGAGCTAGAATCTCTAATGTCAGTGCTATAATTTTGCATTAAAATAGTGTCAAGAAAGCATCTTATTAAAATATACTTGTAATAAAAAGGTTTTACTCTAATGTGTACATCAAATTCTCGCACTAAATCATTTATAATTAATAAAAAGTACATAATCATGCAATCAAGAAAAAAGTATAGCAAATGCAATATATATCAAATTAGATTAATTTTAATTGCATTAGAGAAAAACTTACAAAAATATATCTTAAATAGCTAAAAATAAATTTTTAGAATTAAATATCAAGGATACTGTGAATAATTCAAGTTTTAATGTAAGTAGTGTGTAATGCAAAAAGTATATATAATGCATACATTATAGATGCTATAAGTAATTTGTGGTGAGCTAGAAAAATAACAAAGAAAATTATAAATAAAAAACATAAATATGTAGTATCATTATTTTTATTTTTATTTTTTTTTGAACAGCAACAAAAGGAAAATATATAAAACACAACTTCTAGCAAGAAATTAGAAGAAACTTACAAAGGAGTTTGAAGCTAATCACTACAATAATCACTGCTTTTCCCGGGGACATTTTGAAGCTTTCAGCGGGGACTTCTCCCCGTCCAATACTTTTGGCGCGCCGAAAGTTCGCCGGCAAAACCTCTTCGCTGTAAACTTTTGGCGGTGAAGGACATCACTTTTGGCGGGGACACGTCGGACCCACACGGCCAGTGTGGACAATTTTGGTCAGGTCAAACATGCCAGCATGGCACTACTTTCGGCAGGGACATGTCCCCGCCAAAAGTGTTTTCCGTTGTTGTAATTAACCCTTAATCCTTGATTTAAATAATAATTAACACACTTTCCGCGGGGACACGTCCCCGCTAAAAGTTGTATCCAAAGATATTGTAGCAAACTTTTGGCGGGGACATGTCCCCGCCAAAAGTGACTGACCCATTTTTGCAGCAAATTGCTGCAAAATGGGTAATTTACAGATTTTTTCCGGAAAAAATCTACAATAACCAAACCTATGTTACAACCACAAACATGCTACAACATCACAAAATATGCTACAACACCACAAAATGGTTCAAATTCGCTAAACATAATATTATAAATTAGAAATTCGTCAAACGATTCAAAAACCGTGATCCCTAAAACATGATCTTCTACAAAACTATCCATAACCTACCCCCAAATGGTCCAAAACTATACGCATAATCCATTTAGCGGGGATCCTAACACATAATAATCTATCTAAATATCCGAAAATATGTCCATAACCCAAAAACACATATAAACCGACCATTAACCCAAACAACCCATATCCTACTCCCCACTGCCCTCCCCGTTACATTCAGACTCATCCTGTGCACCCTCCTGACTTCTCGATGTCCGCCTCTTTGCCTAGCTCAAAACTGATTTTACCGGACGACCTTCATCTTACACCTTCTTGAGTTTCGTGTTCTTTGTAGGACCACACCCTTTAGTTGCCTCACAAGCAGTGTAGTTAATGACGGTTGTTTCAGTCCCACCATGTGTTGCCAAACATAGTTCCTAAACAAAATAATGATCAAAATATTAATAATCACGCTCGTAAAGACAACAAAAATGCCTATTTTTATTTATTTTATATATACATAGACGCATACGCGAATAAACTATGTTAATAATAAACACATAAAGACAAAACAGATGTTCGTTTGTAAATATATAACATTGAGATAACTTTATAAAAGAAACAGAACATAAGAGTATTTCATAAGATAGAACGATGTAATCATAGAGAAGAGGTTAAAGCGAAAACCTCGGGTTCAAGGTGGTACAAGTGTATGAGATCATGAAGATCTGGAACCAGCTGAGCATATGATGTTGGTGTCATTGCACCGCATAAGAATTCCACGTACTGCAGAAGTGATCCGTGACATCTATCCAGCTGTTCACAGACCATCTTAATGTGTGGAGAATCGGTCTCAATGACAACCCTGGACACCAGAGACAAATATGATTACTTAAAATAGATTGCGTGCCTTTAACCTGTTTTTATTAGAACAAATGACACGGAAGTAAACTAAAGGAACATAAAAAATGTATTACACTTGTATTACACTTACACTACTACTCCACTAAAAAATAGAGTTACAGAAATAAAGAGGAAACAAAGAAAAACAGCTCTAAAGAAATCACTACAGAATATATTCTTAAAACTACTTTTCATATTAATACAAGCATACCACAGAAATGACCCTTTCTAACTTACTCTAATTCGCTAACACAACCTCTATTTCTTACGAGACAAACACTAATTAAGTAAGTTAACTTCTACCTATATAACCCCAAATTCAAAAAATCAGTTACTTAATATTAAGCAGGAAGTAAAAAAAACAGACAAACGGATGAGTCAAGTAATGAAAAAATTAATAAAAAAATTACACAGCTGCAAAAAAAGTAAAGCTAAACCTTTGTCTCGGCTGCAAATGTGGTTCTCGGCTATCTCGGTTTGTTCACGGCTGCAAAAAAAATTACAAAAAAATGAAAAAATTAATAAAAATACAAAAAAACACATGTAATCAATTCTTATTAACAAAAAATCACAAAAACCATAAACTATTAGCAAACATTAAAAAAAATTAACAAAAATTAACAAATGTCAAAAAATTAACAAATATCAAAAAGTTAACAAAAATTTACCTGGGTTTGTAAACGAGAGGAAGAAAGGAAGAAAGGAGATGATAAAAAGAAAGAATTAAACGGGAGAGGGGAGAAAGAGATGTGCAGAGTGGTGCGAGTGTGGGGGTGCTGTGGTGGAGATGGTGGTGCTGGTGCAGCAGAGAGCAAAGGTGTGTTTGTTTTTTTTATTTTTTGTAAGTGTTGACTACTAGATCTGCATCTGTTAATAATTGAGGTCACACTTTTGGTGGGGACATGTTTTTACCAATCGCCAAAAGGTTTGGCGGGATAAAGTAAATGCAGCGAGGGAAAATCAAAAATTTTGGTGAAAACTTTTAGCGGGGACATGTCCCCGCCGAAAGTATTTTTGATAAAAAAAATTATTTTATATCATGTTAATTAACTTAAATCAATATTAATTAAATCATTTAAATTCAAATAATTTTTTTCTAAATCATCTTTAATTAATTTAAATATTTTTAAAATTATTTACATCACTTTTTAAAATTATTTACATCACTTTTTAAAATAATTTATATCATTTAAAATAATTTAAATCATTTTAATTAAGTTAAGTCAATATCAAATCTTTTAATTTCAATTAAAAAAAATTAAAATCATCTTTAATTAACTTAAGACTTTTTAAAATTATTTACATCACTTTTTAAATCATTTAAAATTATTTTTGATAGGTCCTTGGTTAGTGTGTAATGTTAAACGAACGAGCCGAGATGATATGGTTATACGTGAGATATTAAACGAACGAACGAGCCGAGATGATATGGTTATACGTGAGATGTTAAACAAACGAGCCGAGATGATATGGTTATACATGAGATGTTAAACACTTGAACGAGCCGAGATGATATGGTTATACGTGAGATGTTAAACGAACGAGCCAAGATGGTATGGTTATACGTGAGATGTTAAACGAACGAGCCGAGATCATATGGTTATACATGGATATGCGTAAAGTGTTAAACAGATGAGTCGAGTTGTTATGGATAGGCGTAACACGTTAAACGGATGAGTCGAGTTGTTATGGATATGCGTAACGTGTTAAACGGATGAGTCGAGTTGTTATGGATAGGCGTAACACGTTAAACGGATGAGTCGAGTTGTTATGGATATGCGTAACGTGTTAAACGGATGCGTCGAGTTGTTATGGATATGCGTAACGTGTTAAACGAACGAGCCGAGATGATATGGTTATACGTGAGATGTTAAACGAACGAGCCGAGATGATATGGTTATGCAGGAGATGTTAAACACTTGAACGAGCCGAGATGATATGGTTATAGGTGAGATGTTAAACGAACGAGCCGAGATTATATGGTTATGCAGGAGATGTTAAACGAACGAAGCGAGATGATATGGTTATACGTGAGATGTTAAACGAAAGAGCCGAGATGATATGGTTATACACGAGATGTTAAACACTTGAACGAGCCGAGATGATATGGTTATACGTGAGATGTTAAACGAACGAGCCGAGATGATATGGTTATACACTAGATGTTAAACACTTGAACGAGCCGAGATGATATGGTTATACGTGAGATGTTAAACGAACGAGCCGAGATGATATGGTTATACACGAGATGTTAAACACTTGAACGAGCCGAGATGATATGGTTATACATGGATATGCGTAAAGTGTTAAACAGATGAGTCGAGTTGTTATGGATAGGCGTAACACGTTAAACGGATGAGTCGAGTTGTTATGGATATGCGTAACGTGTTAAATGGATGCGTCGAGTTGTTATGGATACGCGTAACGTGTTAAACGAACGAGCCGAGATGATATGGTTATACGTGATATGTTAAACGAACGAGCCGAGATGATATGGTTATGTAGGAGATGTTAAACACTTGAACGAGCCGAGATGATATGGTTATACGTGAGATGTTAAACGAACGATCCGAGATTATATGGTTATGCAGGAGATGTTAAACGAACGAAGCGAGATGATATGGTTATACATGAGATGTTAAACGAACGAGCCGAGATGGTATGGTTATACACGAGATGTTAAACACTTGAACGAGCCGAGATGATATGGTTATACGTGAGATGTTAAACGAACAAGCCGAGATGATATGGTTATGCAGGAGATATTAAACGAACGAGCCGAGATGGTATGGTTATACGTGAGATGTTAAATGAACGAGCCGAGATGATATGGTTATACACGAGATGTTAAACACTTGAACGAGCCGAGATGATATGGTTATACGTGAGATGTTAAACGAACGAGCCGAGATGATATGGTATACGTGAGATGTTAAACGAACGAGCCGAGATGATATGGTTATACATGGATATGCATAACGTGTTAAACGGATGAGTCGAGTTGTTATGTATAGGCGTAACACGTTAAACGGATGCGTCGAGATGTTATGGATATGCGTAACGTGTTAAACAGATGAGTCGAGTTGTTATGGATACGCATAACATGTTAAACGGACGAGTCGAGTTGTTATGGCTACGCATAACATGTTAAACGGACGAGTCGAGTTGTTATGGATACGCATAACATGTTAAACGGACGAGTCGAGTTGTTATGGATACGCATAACATGTTAAAAGAATGAGTAGAGTCGTTATGGATATGCATAACATGTTAAATGAAGGAGTCGAGTCGTTATGGATAAGCATAACATGTTAAACGGATGAGTCGAGTTGTTATGGATAAGCATAACATGTTAAACGGACGAGTCGAGTTGTTATGGATACGCATAACATGTTAAACGAATGAGTCGAGTTGTTATGGATACGCATAACATGTTAAACGGACGAGTCGAGTTGTTATGGATACGCATAACATGTTAACCGGACGAGGCGAGTTGTTATGGATATGCATAACATTTAAACGGATGAGTCGAATTGTTATGGATATGCATAATATGTTAAACGAATGAGTCGAGATGATATGGTTATACATGAGATGTTAAACGAATGTGTTGAGATAATATCGTTTATTTTTGAATCATTTATTTTTATTTGAAATTATTTTTAATTAGTTTAAATCGTTTTTAATTTATTTAAATAAATTTTAATAATTTTAAATGATTTTTAATTTAATTAAATCATTTATAAATAAAATCAATTTTTTTTAAATATCCCACTTTCGGCGGGGACATGTCCCCGCCAAAATGTCAGAATTTATTCGAAAAGTGTTGGAGGGAAAAAAACGCGGGAACAATTAGCTAGTGAGGGAGAATAAGAAAATTTGGTCAAACTTGGGCAAACTTTTGACGGGGACATGTCCCCGCTAAAAGTTTGCGTTGAATTTCTCCTACTCGGTCAGCCATTTGGTGTGCCAGGTCAGCATGGCTTTTGTCATTTAGCGACTTTCGGCGGGGACATGGGTGTCCCCGCCAAAAGTCTCCTCGCCCGTCCTACTTATTGTTGTAGTGAATCTTGCCTACTTAACATTTTGGCCCCTCTAAATTTTAACCAAGAAAAAGAATACAATTGAATATAATAAAAAATGTTACTTTTCCTCATAGATTGAGAGTTAAAAATGACATTATTTCGAAACTTTCAAATATGTAGTATCATTATGATGAGGTTATTAGGCCCATTAGTAGGTTCCTCATCCCGTAGGTATACTAATCATTTTTTTTAAATGTATTTAGTTGCGTATCATTATCCGATTTAGAAAAAATTTGTTGAAATGTGCTCCAATATGCACATTCCATGTTATATAACACCCAATAACGGATGTTTTACATAACAAGCTCCAAATATAAAAAGTACCAACAATACCATTTTCTTTTTGTGCCGCAAGTACAATCATTGACCATATGACGTTAAAGTTTATAATAAAAAAATAAAAATAATAATAATAATAATAATAATAATAATAATAATAATAAAAAAGCACAACATCATAAGGTATATGATATCGCATAACTCCTTCGTGTGACTTATTTTGGGTAAAAGGTCAATTTTTTGGGTAAAAGGTCCCGTGTGACTTATTAAAAGTGACACTAACACATTCCCCTC